>PELF01000022.1:0-200429 GCA_003709005.1 Magnaporthales sp. P1609 | reverse complement strand
TGCGCACAGCTTGCATAGCGCGCGCCTACCTGAGCCAAAAAAAAATCCGGACAGAGTTTGGCTTACCTAAGTGGTTGTGTCCAGTCTACATGGCAGAGCCCGGCTTACGGCTTAAGGGTTGTTGTGGACCCTGATCCTATCTCGATAGCTTGCGCATCACTGTTAACTAGTGCAGGCCTCCGAAGTACCTGTGGAACACGGGAGGACGAATCAACTCGTCCCAGAACTCGAGTTTTTATGGCAGGAAGGGCCAGGATTGTGGAGTTGGCCCCGAAAATGATAGCCACTCCTGGCCTGTCACCTCTACCAAATCACTCTCTTGTGGGTAGGTATTCAGAACCCACGGCCTAAATTCCATTCCAAGGTACAGTAGCTAAAACTGCCACAAGTTTCGCACTAGAGTACCATATCATCTACTTCAAGGAGTCGTATCGGTGTGTCACGCAACAAAAACGTTCCGCTTGGCTCGAATCACGGTAATAACCAGCCTTCAGCAGTCCTCCTAAAAATCTCCAGTTACGTAGGTTGCGTACCTAAATAACCACCACCTACAAAGTATCTCTCCAGAGACCCCATGTTTGGCGCTATACCAAACTAGGAACCTAACCCTGGGTATGAACTTAACGTACGCGGCTTACCCCTTACCCTCGTATGTTTTCCGTCGGAAGTCGTAGGTTAGAGGAAGTGGGATCCAGTTGATGACGCAATTGCAGGGTTGCCCTTTGGGTTATATACCAACGCCAAGTACGTTAGTATGTCGAACAATTTTTCGCTTACGCAGCAACTGCTATCATGGATTTTGATGTTATTGTTGTGGGTGGTGGAATCTTTGGCGTCGCAGCCGTTAAATCCTTTACGGATTCAACAGCAATATCGTCTATTCTCTGGATTTACGACAACCAGAAATCCGCATCATCCAACCCTCAATGCATCATCCGAGCAGAATACGTGTCCAGCGGAGACGCAGGCAAAGCACGAACAGCTGGGGATGCAAGTTATGGTATGGCATATATAATGGCCGGAGGTACGGATTCTTGCTGACCGTCCTCCGCACAAACAAAGTGCTGCTCGCCCGCTCAAATAGACGGCTAATTCACAAATCGAAGTCATTTGCGACCTGATATTGAAATTCCTGTCTACACCACTCACCACTCACGTCTGGCCACAGCTGTCTTAATATCTCAACGGGAAACCTTTGTCCTAGCGATCGAACTACACGCCTTTTCGTCGGTGCATCTACAGCGACAGCCCATTCACACATCTTACCTATCATGTGCACCTATCAATATGTACGTTGTATTCATTTTCAACTTTTTGTTCCTTCCACTGCGGAAACAACTAATAACGCTTACAGATGGATTACAGCTGCGGTCACAGGAGGACCATTGTCGCAAAGTGGTGTGGCCGGTATACGAACACTCTCCAGTCGCACATCCGATGTCGGCCAGAGATACCCTATTACACCAGGAATGAGCAAATTTGCTGTGAGTCGAAGCTTCACACGTCTGCTTGCTTTGGTAGACCTTTTGGTGTTTTGCAACGATCACTGGCATTTGTGAACTAGTTGAGCTAAGTGTACCGTACAGCCCATTGCCATGAGCAGCTAAACCCGAGGTCCACCCCATGGATGCCCTCGCGCGAGGCGCGTGGCGGTTCTCGCAGCACCTAGGGGCTTGTGTGTCTAACAACGGGGAAGCTAGAACAAGCCTAGACTTAGTTCTCAACCCTGGACAGGTTCACAGCTGCATATGGAACGTTTCATGTTACTAATGAGTCTTGACAGCTTCGATGAGCAAAAAATGATGTATATAAATCAAGAAGTGAACCATTATTGCCCTGTTCTGATTGGCACTGGCCTGAGGTGCTCGCAACGTATTGTTACCCATTTAGTAACTACCGGCTAATTAGCTGCTTCGATATTTGTTTCCTGTAGATGCCGGCAATTGGCAATATTCGCGCATGTAGAGACAAAACAGGCGATGAACCCACCGCGCCTTGACATTGCTTTCACGATGCGCAAAGCCTTCGGGTATGCCTGGCTCATTTTCTGAAAGTTGTCATCGGCAGAGCTGATCTGGTGTGCCAACCGGGCGAATATCGCGATATCCGCCCTTTTGGCCCCCAAAACATACCAAGCAAGAACAATCAGGACGCAGATGAAGACCTTCCACAAAGTCACCGTTCGTTCGAGTCGTTGCAGGGATTCAGTGTAAAGCCAGCCATACTTTGTGGCTTCGGGTGCTAAATCCTCACTGTAGAAGTATAAGCTTGGAATTCAGATGTCGAAAGGCACAATACTTACACACTGTCGTCCCTCGAAGACTTGAGCTTCTGAACCTCTCGCGCAATCGGAGCAAAGAGGCAAAACGTGCCAATCCCAAAATGCCGGTTAGAACAACAGAGGCAAACGCTGCCAGGTACAGCGAAAAGCCTCCTTGACTGAGGACCTTGACAAGGGTGATGAAGGCCGATTCAACTTTCAGCAGGGTTTTTCCGATAGTGGCAAGTGAGTCGGATTTGCGGATCAGCCGTCTTTCTGAGCGGTCAGTCGAACTGCTCAATGCTTCGTTGGTGGCGGCATTCAGGATGGGCTTCATAAAGCCCCATAAGCGTTCCTGAAGGAGGTCCAAAGGGAATGAAATGGCGGCAAGTAAATTGTTCTCCACGTGCAGGCAAAATAAAACTGGATTACACCCGACGCACATCAGTAATAAAAGTGCGTAGGGAATCCATCGACAACTCCACCGGGCATCCCTAGGGCGGTGATTGCTGAGCAAGTGAGTTTTTTCGGTTGCGGACATTTTACAGCAGTATAAAGCAAAACGGTTGTGCTGCGTACGATCAGCAAGGAGCCGTACTTGCGGCCTATTATACGCAACACATTGATTATATTCCCTCAGAGCTGTGGGTGTTTTCGCCAGCGTCTTCCGCTGGACGACGTGATAGGATAATGAAGCTGCGCGATGCAGATGGCGTTCCGGCAGCTAGCCCCACCGGCAACCATGACGGCTTGAGAGTTCTAGATTCCGAGCAACACAAAGTCTGCCACCAAGTAGTTACACGGCGGCAGCCAAGGTTTGATCGTCCTGACCATTTCGGTCGCGGAATGCGGCCATGATAGAATGAGCGTCAAGGATATCGACGCAGCGTAGCATCGTGGGAAAGATGCTGGCTTGCCAGGCATACAACATCCGACTAGCTCGGAAACTGCAGCTCAATTTATCAAACCCGGTGTGGCCATCGTGTTTTTTTTGGCAGGGTAACAAACCGGGTCAGCGCACCAATACCTTGGATAAGAAACAGCCATGCGTTCGTGGGGTATATGCGGGGCTTCTTGCACTTTACAGTAGGTTGTGTTGTCCTGACAGTCCAGTTTGTGTTTGGCCTGCCCCACTCCCACGACAAGTCGTGAATGGTAGGAGATGAGTAACAGTATTTCTGGTACCTGCCAAGCTACATTTTGACGATGGAGGATTCAAGGGATACAAGACCAGCAGCCAAGCACTGTGACAGCCCCTCCAGAACCTATTTCTTGCGGGGTGGGAGTAGGGTATGGAGATAGCTGGAGCGTGTTGGCTCAATCTGGGTGATATCCGGGGTTGCCAGTGACCGGGATTTGGCCCCGCCCCACCTCCAGGGTAGTCTCGCCCAAGACTAGCGCTAACACAAGAATCTTGTCTAAATCCACTCGGGAAAAGAACTCGCACTGATATGGACTAGCGCGACTGGCTTAAGGTTACAGTTAGGATCCACTCGAGAGCATAGAAGTACCACCCTTTGTTTGTCCCCTGCACAGTATTTCTGCCACTCGAAGTTTGACCAAAGCCCCAGTAGTACCCGTGAAAAAGGCCCGCGAAGGGAGAGTGAAACGGGTAGTCGAATGTACAAGAGCGCAAAACAGCGGCGAGGATTGAAAGTTGTTGCTGCTAGTAATCGGAGGTCTTTGTCAAACAAATGTCACCGTTCGCAAGGCAAACCCCAAATATCCCCAGCCGAGGACATGACTCATAGGACAGTAGCCGAGCCATTGGATGCAATTTCCGTGCAGCAAAAAGTCTATCCTTGCTACGCAAAAGCCTGAAAAACGCGATTGATGCACTCGTCGAATAGGTCTTTCGCCTTATCGACGTATCTGGTATCTGTTATGTTAGCAGTAAATCAACGTGCGAGGTGCAAGCGGCCGGGAAGACAAACCCTAGGTGTGAAGTCAGCACATCCATCCATCTGATCATTTCCTCTGTAAATATATACAAAGTGGGCTACAGCAAGAACTCACCTGCAAACGCTAGTATGGCATGAGGACAGCCAGGCAGTATCATGGTATCGACATTGACCCCGACATCGCTAAGCTGCTCAGCAAACGCCCGTCCTTCGGGCGCCAAAAGGTCCTCCTGACCAATGGCAACAAAGGTCGAGGGCATGTAGGCCAGCTGCTTGTCAGAGCGCGGTTTACACTTGCGCACCAAACATCCGGGTCGGTGTCGCCTAGCCATAGTTGGCGGTACCAAAGCAGGCGGTCGGCCGAGGGCTGATGGCGTGAGGATTGACGGCCCAGAAACCGCGCCTGGTGTTTGCGTGTTGTCGCAACGGAACGACGAGAACTGGTATAAGCGGCCTCGCCATCTTGTCGTTTTCAAAGTCTCCTGCATCCCCGAGGCTGATGAGGGTCACTGTCGACAAAAGCGCGCCGGCGGAGACGCCGCCGACGGCCCAGCGGCTCGGTCTATGCTGAAGCGGGTGCACCGCCGTCTTGGGTTCGGACAGGATCCACCTGACGCCCTCGACGCCATCCTCGATGGCGGCCGGGTAGGGGTTTTCAGGAGCCAGTCGGTAGCCGACGGAGCAGATGACACAGCGAGCGGCTGCGAGGTTGGAGCAGTAATAAAGTGAAGGCAAGATGTTAGAAAGGTGCCGACACTAGATTTCCCCCTATCTGGTTCTCAAAATTTCAAACTTACTTGCGCATATACGCGTCAGTAGGTCCAGCTCGCTCGAGTGATCCCCGAGGACGAAGCCACCACCGTGGAACCATACAAAACGGGCCATCCGGATTCGGGCTCAGGTTTTGTCTTCAGGGCCGGTCACTGAGTTAGGACGAGGACGGTAAAACCTGCAGCTGTACTTCTTCGGTCATGACGGGAACGACATTAAGTCCCGTTCCACCGTCGCTTGGTTAGGCTGTCGTATCGATGGGTCCCAGGGCTGGGTATGGGTCAGCGGAGCGTACTGAAGTAGTTTGTCGTGGCACCTCGACATATTGTGGATCCAACTTTGGCCGGACTTCGGGGTGCAGCGGCTGCCAGACCGTTCTCTCCTCGGTGGTTGATGACATTCGAAAGTTTGCTCAAGACAAGCAAGCGGGTGGATTAATGCCTCTAAGATATTCCAGAAACCTTTCAAGAGGAACAAGAAGGGAAAATCCTGGAAGAAGTTTGAGAGAATATAAATAAGGAACTATTGAGAATAGTGACATGGAAAAACGGATACTAGAACTGTCTAGAGCTAAAGGGAAAGGGAAGCGGCATATAAAATGGGAGTGTCCGTATAATTCAGCATCCATACCTCCGCTGACCGGTTTTGCTGTACACGAGGGACAGTAATAATCCTATTGCCATTGCAAAGGTGCCTTGCCCTAGTGTACTCGCCAAAACAGATTGGGCTAGACTCCCAAGCCCACAACCCCGGACTAATCATACTGTGAGGCTCAACTCGACTCGCACGAGAGAGTGGCGGACAAAGGTTTAGTAAAAAAGAAAACATTAAAAGAAAAACCAACGTGCTTGGCCTCAGTGACTTTCCTGCTTAAAACGTTGAGATTTCGACGTCACATCACATCGAAGTTGCAACGCGTGACGGACCTGTACGCCGGTGTGCGCATGGGGTGTTTGGTATGAAGCTATGTACTGCCGTGTTAGTGGTGACGGGTGAGCGGCAAGACGTAGTGCAAGTTATGTCCGGCTCCCGCCTGTACAGTGGTTATCTAATGTATCCGAGGTGCATATGTGTACGTCAAATATGAAGTAGGTTGCATTTCTCCATTTTGGACGGCGCACTCTTTTGCGGTGTTGAGTGTGGGCAAATCTTACTCAATCTTCATGCAAACTAGCGCGGAGAAATACAGCAACAGCCTGCATGTTGCTCCACACATGCAGTTCCCCGCTTTACTAGGGTCGCATTCACCGTGGTTAAGCTACTCAGTAGACTTCACTAGACTCAACTTGGATGGTGCTTTCGAAACGAACCAGGGAATCGACTTGATGCCCTACACTTATGCATCCTGGAAATCGCCAATCATTAGCCAAGTAGGAAGTCTTTAATGACGCAGTTCTCCTCTTTCGACCCCTGCCTGCACTTCTGTCCCTTCATATCTAAGTGCAACCCTCTCACCTTCGACCCCTGTCTACACTCTCGCGCCTTCAACCCTGCCTGCACCTTTGCGCCTTCGACCCCTGCCTGCACCTTTGCGCCTTCGACCCCTGCCTGCACTTCTGTCCCTTCCGTATTTAAGTGCACTCTCTCACCTTCAACGCCTGCCTGCACTTTTGTGCCTTCGGCAGACATGTGTACTGTATCTTTCGAATTAACGAGATGCTCAAAAAAGAGAGGTGTGAAGCTGCAAGACTCGCCGAAGAGGAGATTGAGGTGAAACATGTAACAACCCTGCTTCGTTCACTAATTAACAGTGAAACTGGAACAAGAGAAACACGCATATTCGCAGTATTGTTGTCCTCACAGCCAGGCAAGATACAGTAAAAGCGGCAGCGGAGATGATTTGGGTCTCGAGCTTGGCCCTACCATCGCAATAGCCCTACGTTTTCAAGCTCAGGAGTGGAAGTTGCTCTCGAAACACTGGGAATCAGTACCAAATGATCTGCAGGCCAGCGTCCGAGCCATTCCTTTCGACATAGCTTGCTGGCACAAGTATCTTGGTTGTTTTGGGAAGGAGCACCCAATCCTTTCAGCACAAGCTGCTCTGGGTATGATTGTTTAATCCTGTCATCTCCGTTGCTGAGGCTTCTGACCAATCTGCAGAGGTGCATTGATAGTAGCACGACAAAATCGAGGCGTTATTTCGTCTCGCTTTGATGCCGTGCTCGGGCATGACAAAGACACGGTCCAACGGAGTCCATCCTCACCAAGTCCCGGGCGAAACCCGGCCCTAGTACGATTTTGGCCGCGCCCAACAATCGGCAATGGGCGAGGAGACGAGAAGGACCAAGCGGAGAAAGACTAGCCACCCAGTTCCTGCTATTCATGATGATATGCACACTATCCCAAACAGCACTCCTTCTAAGCCAACCCAATCAAGTCCTTCAGAAAGCAACACAGCCTACAAGCACCAACATAGTTTGTCTCCAAAAAACACACTGTGTCCATGGTTCGTGAATCTTCCAAAATATGAGAGAGAACTTCTGCATATATGTAAGGCTCAACCTATACTGCTGGCAGCTCATCTGCTAAGACAAGCCTAGTTGATCATCGGATACTCAGAAGTCGGACACTTCTGAAGACGAGTTCCTACGATGACCTCTTCTCCTTAGCAGGAACGAACAGTAAAATCTTGCCAGCCATTTTTGCCGTGGCCTCAATTTACGCACGCAAAGATAGTGAATGCTCGCATTACAAAATGCTTGCAGTCCAGTCTCTATCTGACAGCTGCAGAGAGCTCAGGTTTGACAGGCTAATGCTCGATGGGCTCATGCTAATAGTCCACGCCAGTGTGGTCAGAGGGAACACAATGTGGATTAAAACCACCAGGAAAATTCTGCTAAAGAACCAAATTCCCCGCTCTCCCTCATTGATGTTCCTGATGTATCAACTTATCCTCTGTATTTTCTCCCTCTTGCCATTCAAGGGCTTGATATCTCTTGGTTATATAGCTCGCCCCAAGCAGATGTCGTTCTCGACTTAGGCCTATCACCTCGCCTGCTACACTGCATCGGGGCTATTACACAGATTGCTAGGGGCCATCCTGACGATCACGATGTCAAGCAGCATCTTCAGTATAAACAAATGGTTTCTGGGGTCGAAGATGAGGGCAGAAAGGTGACAGAGCATATTGCCGAGTCATATTTACTCTCAGCGCATCTTCTCATAGATTGTCGCTTATTAGGGTCAGTTCGATTCCCTATCTTGAAGCCTAGGCATTGACAGTCTGCAGGTATACGAAAAATCACCCACAAGTCGCGTCTCGAGCGTTGCAACTCAAAGCGCTCTTGGAGGTACTACCGCTAGAGGGTGACATGTACCGAGCGATAGATCCACTTTTTTGCAGAGTTCTATGCGCGATGCTTCGCGGTCCTGGTGCAGTCAAGATTTCACCTGATGCCTTGGCCGAGGTGTGAATGTAAGACTCCTCTGTCGGTGATACACCATTTTCGATGCCTGACTGCTCTTCTAGAACATCAAACCCACGGAATCACTTCTCAAAGCGGTATGGGATTGGCAGAGCAAAATATCGCGTGTGAAGAAAAACAGCTTTGGTTTGAGGATATGGTGAAATCGTTACCCGAAAACTTGCAGAATGTTAGTCTTGGTTGAGCCAAGTACCTGTATACCAATCCTTTTAGTCATGGCTCAGACCCAATCTCGCGTTGGAGTTAAACCTGAATGTTTCTTGTTCTCCTTCGTAAGCTCTTCCCATTCTTTTTGTTTTCATCATGGTTGTAACCATCAATCTGAAGCCGGGAAGCCAGTAACCGAGGTAGGACAGGGAGGAATTTCCATCCGTGGAACGAGCCACCACCAACACAGTACAGGTCATCCCCAGCCTGTTGGAAAAAGAATGATTGATATGGCGTGTAAGCATCTCTAGAAAAAAGATTAATACATGAGAACCAGTGGGAAATTTGGTAAGGGTACAACGAACAGGCATAAAAGTGAAACCTTTGTTGGACAATCTCTCAATTCCGGGTAAAATCGGGTCAAAAACTTCCGGTTCTCCACAAAACAATCGTGTGTTTCTTCGACCTCGGGGGCTTCCGTTAATCCACGCATTAAGTAGGATCGTGGATTGTTGATGGTCATTAGGCCCTTGGGTGTCGGCGGAAGGATTTCACCTGATGAGTCCGTCCATTCAGCAAGGAACTGCGAAGTAATTGGAGAAAGGCCCTGGCATTACCTCGAAGAGGATCACAAATTATAGGTTTATTGGCGTGTTTTTTGCGTTGCTCTTCGTTTAACTGTATAACAAGAACTGGCACACCGACAACATCGTAATTGATCGAAGGAAAGCCATGAGCGCTGAGAAGGTGGTTGGTGCGCCACCCGGTCGCTAGGATGACAGTTTTGCCACCAAAGTATCTTCCTGATGCCGAAATTACCCAGGAGTTCTCACGCGTGATGGATGTGACCGTACCGGTATGTTGATGTATCTTCGAGTTTGCGGACAGCCGATCGCGTTTGGACTTGAGGCTTTCATCCGCCTCTACCCAACCCACATCACTTGCTTTAGTGACCTGCTCGTTTTCATCGAGTGTGGTAGTTGGGAAATGTCTTCGGAAATCTTCAACAGCCTCCTGCCCCTTCGGAATGCTGGCATTCAGTGCCCCTTGTTCGTCTTGGATTAGAAACCAGCCACTTTTGTCAAAATGGGTTACGAATTGCTTGTCAGTTTGAATGCGGTGATCGCCTCATTGGCCAACTCCCGATATGCGATGTCGTCGTATTCTGCTCGAATGATGCGTTGGAGATTGTACGAAGCTGAATTTTGGTCGTCGTAAATCCAAAAACAGACGAGTAGGATGTCGAGTCCGCAACAGCTTCTACAACTGCGGTGCCAAAAACACCACCGCCCACCACGATAGCGTCGTAGATATCCATGGTGCAGTTGTCGAAGAAGAGAGTCACGCAGGTGTATTCGAGTTAGCACTGCCTACAAATAACTGTGAGGACCAGTGAACAACCCCTCGGTTACGTCATCAACGTACCCCACTCTCCCCGCCGTTATCCTCGGACAAAGTTTTGCCAACTGATTCTGCGGTCCTGCCTCGGCTGCCTTCTCCATCTCGGCGAAATCGCCAGTAGCTATGGGCTGTGGGTGGTCGCGATTGGCAGTCTTCGCCGGTTCCCATCCATACTATTCCAGGATAAACTTGTTGTCAAGAACATCGACAACAAGCCAGAAGGTGAGGGTGAATTGGTAACTTTTCGTGTTCTTAATGCAAAGGTGCTTGCTTTGCTTGACTTGAGAATTGTCTTCATTCCCAACAGTGGTGCACCAGCTTTACTCACCCTGGCCGCACCCTGGTAGTTTATATGCGGAACACCGTTTGTTGCATACCACGCAGCAATCCGAGGTCGCTCTGCGAGCCTGACTGCGCAAAGATACCGCAATTATTGGCAACAATATTGCCGACCACAAAGAGATGACGCTGGAATCAACACCCCTGTCCGCCCACCGTGAGAACGCGGCTGGCCCAAAACGAGAATTGGTGGAGCAAAAGGGGCGGAAAGGGACTGATTTCTTTTGTTCCTCCGCATGTTGGACTCATATATAGTAGTAATATACGGCAAGGCAAGCATTGCTTGAGCAGCGTACGCCATCGCACGAGCCAACAGTGCGAGCAAGACCGGTGTTCACGCGTTTTCACCATGACCACGTACCCTTTCGTGCCGACAGGCACGGGCTCTGTGGGGGAGGCACGAATCCAACGTCGTTGCCAAGCCTGCACACCCTCTCATCGACCCGCAGCTGGACACAGGTAGAAGTAAGTACCTATGGTACTTAAAAAGCACCAGCCAGACCTTGGAGCTGGGCAGCCCCTGTCGGTGTTATCCCCGGATTTTAGCCAGATGGGTACCCACTGGTCTCCACACACCCCACGAGGTTCGAGTCTTTCAGCAATTTGGTGAGCTCGGTTAGTTGCGCCGTGTTGGGAATGCTACTTCAAGCCCAGTTTGCATTGCTTCTGCCTGGTTGAAACGCCAATCATAGAAATATGCATTCCACTCTCGAAAGACAAAGATATATCAATCTGGCTAGCGGCCATGCGACGATGGTTGCGCCAGGGGTTGCCAACTGAGAGTTTGACTTCCGACAATCACATCTGCTTGCATCGTTCCCAAGCGATCACCTTGCCCACTAAATTCTTGAGACACTGCTTCACCAATATTTACATAGCATACTCTGAGAACGTTGCGAGAATGGTCTCCGTCTCCAAATATCCAACAACTCAACACCAATCTTCGCCCTGGTCGCCGGTGGGATACTGGCCGAGCGGCAATGGGGCCGAGCCGCACTCCGTGCCTCATGGCCATCCTCACAGCATACGGCAATCGCATATATCGACTCCGCTCCCCCTGCCGCCGCAAAAACGACCACCGATGGACGGCGGGAGAGACCCCAGCCTTGACAATGGCCAGCCTGCACCGATATTCTGGTCAACGCAGCAGGGCTATGCGCAGCTGCAGCCGCAGCCATACGAGTCCTCGCCACCTACGCATAGTATACCTGCGCATATCATACCACCGCTATCGCATGTGCCGTTTCCGCCTCCCCAGCTACAGCCTCAGAACCCAGCACCACAGCAGCCTCACCCACAGCAGCTACCGCCCCCTATTGACGGCAAGGGGGGGTTCAACAATGTCCAGCCGAAACCGCCGCAGGGTTTACCTTTTCCGCCGCAGCCATTACCCCCTCCTCAAAACCACGGCCACGCTCAACCCACACCCGGCATGTCACCGACACCTTGCCAGAGCCAGAGCAAAAGCCCACATAGAGCGCCGGCATTGACAACAGCTAACAGAATCCGGGCCCGCGCGTTACAGGTATGTTTCTCGTGGAGATATTGGTCGCTCTCTGCTTATGGAATGTTAACACCTGGTGGCGTACAGGCTTGCAATTATTGCCGGCAGCAGAGAGCCAGATGCGACGGGCAGAAACCCTGCAGGAACTGCAGAGAGAGAAATAGAGATTGCGTTTACCAAGAACCGAGTGTAAAGCCGTAAGTACATTTGTTTTGTCTGTGCTCTTGTCTCATTCCCCCTACATACTGACGTTGTGCACACCCGCAAAGACTAGACACGGCCCTAAAGCAAGCAAGTAGTCGAGACGGTTCAAACTATAAATTCAACAGTGTATTCAACGTTCAACACACTCAGTAAACGAATCACGGTTCTCGAAAGTAAAATCGAGAGACTAACTGATGCGTTGCAAGCAATCCACGCCATCAAAGTCGAACCATCGTGCTGCAGCTGGCCAATGGGAAGCCCTAAGAGCGATTTCATGCTAGAATCCAACGACGAGCCGCAGCGACCAGGCGCGCCAATGATGCCAGTCTTCGAGGACGACGACAGATCTGATGTTCCACCTGGTTCATCTGTACAGGTTTGCAAGCCAGCGATGCCCGAAAGCCAAACAAGCAACCTGCTTCAATGGTCAGCGAAAAGCAACCTCGTGAACCACCTCTTGGAGGATCAAGGGAGCGAAGACCCAGGCTACCCTCTCAACATGGAGGATAGGGGTCGTCGCCGTCAGTGCCAGATGGATGTTCACATCGATTATGGACTTAATCCCGAAAACCTGGCCCAATCACCATTTTCCAATAACGACGGGGGTTGCATATACACTGTCGAGGCTACGCAGTACAGTTCACAGTATTCTGCATCAGCCCCTGAAACACACCTGAATGGTCTGAAATTCCTCAATGGTCTCCCTTCTGTCACTAACGTAACGGCACCCCCATTCGCAGGGTTTGCAAGCCCCGTTGTTAGCAAGAAACGGAAACGAGGCACCGATTCCATCTCCGAGTGGTGCGACCCGTTTAATCTCATAACATTAGTCCAGTCAAGAGCTGGGACCTTGCCAGGGTTGATGAATAAACCAGGGCTTATCAAATGAGCAGTGCGTCCTTTTACTTTCTGCGTAATTCCCGTTGCCTGGTGTGTAGACGGAGATTGGGTACAATGCCGACTATGTAAAGTAAAAGCATGAAGCAAAGGTGCAATTTCTGCCTTTAATACAGTAAGTAGGCAGATGGTCTGCAAGCTTTGAAATTCTATTTGGATGCCTCATGTTGAGGCAAATGGGACCACGGTTGCCTTCTTTCTGCTGTCTTTGTGCGAACCGTTCTACCGGCTGTACTAAGCACCAGTGGCAGACATGTAGGCAAGCCAACCAACTGATTACTCCATCACCAGGTTCGGACCCCACTGATTTACTAGATGTTGATGAGCTCGTTCTACATACAACATAAACAGCACTTTGGACCAAAATTTCCAACTACGCTATTCCTAACCTCTCTCTATCTGATTGGCTATCCCAGTCAACGGGCATTAGTAGGGTTTTCCATCTGGGCGGCACCGGTCGCTCGGCGGTCATGGGCTCCTTAATCTTGTCGCGCCATTGGATTTCGAACGACTGGGTGGGTGCCGGGTAGTTGTCGAGCAAGTCGTTGTACCTGGGGGCCGCCAGCCTTTTGTACAGGGCCGACATCAAACGCCAAGAAACTGCCAACCAGGTATCCTCAGTGGTAGAGCGCCTTGGTTCTAGTTTCTTCATGGGTGAACTTGCTCGTTGCTGGCTCTTGCCATTATTTTCATGCCGCGGTCCTGGGCTGGGGGAACGGTATGTATCTCTCCTGTTTAATACCGACGGCTGGGCCCAGCTTTCTGTATGTGATTGTCGGAGGTCTGACAAGGGAGTTTAGCTTAGAGGTTCGATAACAACAATGGCCAGTAGTGATGGAGAGGAGGGAAACTGAGGCAAAATAGGTATCGCCATACCGCGGAAAGAGTCGTTTGGATTCTCGAAACCAACGACGCGCTGCAACTGCGAACAAATCCCGGAAGTTCCCATAGCCATATCCTCTTTGATCATTGGTAAACGTGAATAACGGATTCTCCTTCTTTGTATGGTCTTTGCAGTCTTTGCCTTCTTTATCAAGTGCTTGGGCTTGTGTGCGGCGGAGCCTGAATCTAAGGCTGTATTGTTGCCGTATACCGCTGTGGTAGAAGAGGAAGAGGCAACAGTTGCGATGGTACTAGACACTAGGTCGCTGGAACGGCTACCACCTTCAAAGTCACCCGTGCTGGTACTCATCTAGGATCGCAAACGTCAACGGGGAGTCAACAGGCTGCCGCCTTTGCAATGCTTTCCTCACCTTAAAAGGCTGTCTTTGTCACAATGGTGCAAACGGTGATAGTACCTGCCACTGGAGCAACAGTAGAGTAACGCCTGCTGCTGTTGACTTCAAGAATGTTTCGAAAAGCCAGATTTAGAGCTGAAAGTAGACAACTAAGTAACAACATGAAGAATTTGAATGTCAATTTGGCTACACGTGAAATAATCGTATCGTATTCTCGAAATGATGAGCGCTGTCTTTCTGCTGGGTCAGTGGCAGAACGTCGTATCAAGAACAAGCTGTTATGGTTGTCAGTGGGGCCGGCAGCCCGGAACTGTGCAGCGTGCAGCTTCATGGGCAGGGGAAGCGAAAATGTTGGCCCAGAAAAGTAACAGGGTCGCTATGCTACCTTCATACGGCAAGCTAACGCAATTTACAGTCTGCCGGGGTAACAAAGGTCACAGCCAGGATACAAGCGGAACCCCCTAGTAAACAGCAAAAGCACTTACTGTGCAAGGTACTTCTAGACTTTCCAGCCGGTGATATGGTGGGTGCAGAGCATAAGAAAAGTATATCTCCTCCAGACTAAATATTTGTACTGCTCGCCAAATGGCCCACTAGCACTACCTTTACCACCCCAGCGGGCAGTAAGCATCTGGCCCGTTATGGTACAGCACTTTGCACGAATCTCTGCAGTCATGCACACACCTGCATTCCAATTGATACCCTGTCCACTTCCCGATCAATGTGCATATCTGCAACACCTCGATCGACTTGCGATATGTGCCGGGTAGCTTCATTGTACTCCTCAATTCGTAAGTTACACCCTTCCGAGATTAGCTCATTGTGATGAACCGTACGCGAGCGGAGTGTGTATAGGGGCCGCTGCGGCGTGATATCCTGGCGGCAAGCGGGAAGCTGGCGATGCAGCCTTTGCTGCCCGGTTTTATACGTTTTTTCTCTCGAGCATTTGACCTCTGCTGTGTGAAATCCGCTCGTGATCGTGGTCGATGACCACCTGGTGCTTTCTTTGTAGATCACCCTTGGTAATTCACCAATACCTGGCAAGTGATGGCGTCTTTCTGGGCCCAGGTTTTTGCGCGGTTTTCATTTGCTACATAGTCAAGCAGCATCAGATCCCAGCTGAATTTTCAGGGGCCCGCATGGATGTGCCGCACATCTTTGGCAGCATGACTATACGCGCTCCAGTGTGGAGTTTGGGGAGATCATGTCACTGGGAAGGTCATCCTCAGCCATGGTTTAGATCATGCTCCGCAACCACCCAACTACGGCATCCAGTTGCGAAAACCGTTGGGATATAAGAGCCAGGCATGAACAGGTGGTCAACGCTCAAAATCCTGCACTACCAGATTCATTGGACCTTTTGCTTTTCTGTCATTAACTCGATATGGTATCCTCAACTCCAACGATGCCCCGAAAGGCGTTTCTTGCTGTTACTATTTCTTTTGCCGTCTTTGTATCTTTAAATGTACTTGCTCGGCTATACTTGTGTTTGAGCAGAGCTCATTCGAGCCCGTCGACAATTTTCCGAACTCCTCGAATATCTCCTATTGAACTATTGTCCCACGGTTTCCTCTTCTCTGGGGCTGGACTTGTGATTGCGCAGTCAGTGATGGCCTACCAGGAATGGGAGCAAGCAAACGGTTCAAAAATTTATACCGAGGTAAGCGATCCAAAATCTGTGATAAAACATCTGCTAATGCCTTTCAGTCTGGATCGAAGGCAGTCCTTTTAAAGTACCTAGCGACTACATGCGGACAAGCTCCGATGTGCCTCCTCGTCCTTCAGCTCATCGCATGCTCCCCGTTTGGCGGTTTCATATGGCAACCCACAATTTATCCTCGGCTTCAGTGTTGCTCATTCATCATGCTTATTATTCTCATTCTGATTACACTCGGAGCAGCCATTTCTTGGAACCTATGTCCGGGGCTTGATTTGGAGCTCGCACACGGGATATCAAGCTGTATTACAGAAGCTCTGATTTGTGGCGCTATGGTATTCGTCATGCGGCACAAGCTCCGAGAACCATATATTTGGGTAATGTTGGCATTTAGAATCAGGTGAGCAAGCTGCCCTTTATCGAATTTACGACCCAATACTAATTGCAGCAGCGGCATTACAATCACCATTTTTCTAATGGCGCAGGAAATACAATACTGGATGAGCAGACTTTTAGAAATTATCTGTATCTGTCTTTCCATCTATTCAAATTGTTTCCCGGCTACCATCGAGGTGCTTGCTAAGCTCATAAAATCCAGAGCAGAGAGCAAGACATATGAGGTAAACAATAGCCGAGAATGCCTTCAGAGGAGGGCTTCAGAAGATTTGGAGAATCCTAATCATGCAATTAAACTGGATTCAGTATAATAGCAAACGCGAAGTTCAGGCTCTGGATATATTACACACTCAGCATTGGCCCCGTATATCTACAACTTTGTTCGACTCCAGGCTCGGTTGTATTGCAACGAGTCAAAACCACGGCCAACCCCGCAATGTGGTGTAAACGCACAACAAAGTTTTGGGGGATGGACAATTGATTACGAATGCGTGCCAAGCGATGAGCTTGGATACCTGCGACCGAACAGTTGCCGCTAGAGTTGACGATGAGTCTAAATCTTGCGGCTGGTTTATGCTGCATACATGGTAAAACGCTCCGCTACTTTCACAGGTCTTTTTAATTACCTTTGTTGTAAATATTTTGTTTAAGCCCGCCAAATGACTCTGCATATATATATTTAGCACATGCAAACAAATTCACCTCCCGTACGACGGATAAGTTGCGCTCTGACGCACACTTACGTACAGGTGCAGTCTGATTATCGGGTAGGAGAGCCATGTATTAGAGTGAGTAGTGCTATCTAGGCTTAAGCACTTCTGAAGATATTTTATCGTGTTCCCAGCGCTGACTCAGCGCACCTGAATCAGTGACTCCACACGTGATTCGGAATCTCTCCTGCAACACGCTCTACGTCCGCATTCCACCCTGACCACACCATTTCAAAACCACGCTGAGCGTCCGCATTCCACCCCCTACCATACCACTTCAAACCACGCTGAGCGTCCGCATTCCACCCCCTACCATACCACTTCAAACCACGCTGAGCGTCCGCATTCCACCCCCTACCACACCACTTCAAACCACGCTCTACGTCCGCATTCCACCCTGACCACACCATTTTAAACCACGCTCGGCGTCCGCATTCTACCCCTACCACACCACTTCAAACCACGCTCGACGTCCGCATTCCACCCCTACCACACCATTTTAAACCACGCTCGACGTCCGCATTCCACCCCTACCATACCACTTCAAACCACGCTCGGAGCCCGCATTCTACCCTCTCTTTATTCTCCTCTGAGCTATTCCAACTTGCGTCACCGATCATTCCCCATTTCGCTTCTATTGGATTGCTGTACGCAACCTACCCTCAATGAATTCCATTGACGCAGCTGTTGAACAGAAAAGACAAGAGCAAGCTGAACAAATAAGAAAATTCGAAGAGAATTTGGTTCAGAAAGCTCATCAGAAACGCCTCGCAACATTGAAAAGGCTTAAAAAAGCGCTATCATCAAAATCCAAGCCAAAAGCCCTCAGCATTTTGGCCCCAATACTTGTGAGATGGCGAGAGGACAACAATCTCCTGAACATTCCCCTATCTCTTCTGATAGGGATTGCGCGCAGCCTTGACAAGCAGCAATGGGAAGCATACAGGCCCTGGTTTGAAAACTCTCACACCGAAGAGTTGAAGGAACTCATTACTTTCTTTCCTACATTGCCACCGGATTGGACCAGCTTTCTTCGCCTGTTACAAGATCGTGAATTAGAAGTGATATGTTGCGCAGGTAGGTTGCTTGTTCCCATACGTAGAGATTCCCGCTCACATCATCCATAGAGTTTACTGTCGGATATTTCACGGGTCCCGAGCGCCTAGAGAGTCCCGAGCGCTTGGCTGAATGGAAATCACGGCTTCAGCGGGTCGCCGAGAAGGGATGCAGCGAAAGCCTGATTCAACAAACCCAAACGCTTGCATCTGCGGACGCTCACAGCGTGCCGGAGCTGACCGATCAGGATAAGAGTAGTAAGCGATGTCGCTCCGATTCAGACCCCACCCTTAGGCCTGTAACAGCAGGTATTTCGCCTTCAGTCACTGGTAAGGGAATCCATTCTACAACACTTATGCTTTGCGACTACATTTCTGACCTGCTCTGTCGCCAGAACGGCAATCCAAACGCGTTGCACTGGACAGCACCTCATGTCTGCAGTCATCCGCCCACAGATCGGCGGATCTTCGGATACTCCGTCACCCAGTAATCAACGGACAGGACCAAAACAGCAGTCCGTCGATGGAATGCCCGAGGCGAAAAAACAACACGCCAATGGCAATTGACTCCCTTGTCAATCATACAACAAACTCACACAATCGCACGTTGGAAGACGAAGACGCACCCGTCCACCTTGAATCCACTGTAGATGGCTGGGGTGAAGCATTTGCATGGGTAAATTACATACACGACGTTGCGCACGACCAAGTTTTCAACGTTCCTGACACCCCCGAAGTGCTCGAGCCGGGGAGTCAACTGGAAGCCGACATACGGAATCTTCAAGAGAAGGGGTTTTTACACTGGAACGATGACTTTGCGGCTGGACAAATCGAGCTTTTGAGAGGAAGCTACTTCTGGGACGCCGTTGGATTACATCGCTTTTGGTCGGTTCTGCAAAATGCGCGGTTACAAAACACCATACACAAGTGGTTCAGGTCAAAACCGGCAATCTGGCATTGCACGTGGTGGTGTGCTACCGGCAATAGGCCTATTTATCTAAAGCGAAATACGGGTGCAACTGACGACCGGTGTTTAGGTATACATATACTACCACGGGACACAGATGTACGGTATCTTACCGGCTCTCACACTGCAACTTGGCCGGACAAAGCTTTGCAAAGCTCCGGGGTTTTCTCAAACTTTGAAGACGAAATACATGGTTATGAGGAAAGCAAACCATTGTCGGGTGGATTGTAAGTAAATTCGACTTGTGTATAGTACTCCAACCTGATTCTAAAGTCGGTGGGCTAACGGCTTCTTCCCTCCAGTACGTTATTCGACCCAAAAGTGAATCTTAAAATCGAAAGTAGTTGGGCTATGACCATCGTACTTGGGCCACAAAACACCTCGAAAGGTTGGACACGGTTGGAGGTACGGGATGAAACTCTGAGACAGATTCTTGCATCGATGGAGAAGGTGATCGGTATCGGCTGGAACCTGCACTAGAATTGATAATGTTAATCTGCGAACACAAATGATGAATGGGAAGAAATACATACATCGGGTGCGATTCATAATTGTCCACAACCCTGGCATTTCACCTTACCCCCTCCCTTTCCACCGCAAGTTGGGCAGACTGTCGTCATCGTATCGAGAATGTGAAGGCAATAATAAAGGTAATAATGGATCACAGTCCAAAAGGTGTGGATCGTGAAAGAAAAAGAAAGGCATTCATGATGAATAGATCAGCCTTGACTGAAGCAGCGATGCGGTATTTGTATACTTTCAATTAATTCCCTCAAAAAGGTGGGATGCATAACCCACCCACAAGCAGCCGTACATGCACCCCCATGGCAGAAGGATTAAGGCAAAAAATGCGACAATTCAACAAGGATTTACGAGGGCATGATCGCACAAGACGTGCTAAATCTTATTTGATTCATGTGAACCTCGTTTTAGTCGCAAGGCGGGGTATCCCCGAGGTGGTACAAATGTTGTCGGCTGACACGCAAGTTGGTGCCCAATTCCTACACAACTGCTTCCCAGCTCTACCCAACTAACTGCCTTTGCCGCCATAGTCCGACACCGGCGCTCGCACTCGCGGAGGTTGTGTTCTACATGTGACGTATACAGTATGTATGTCGAGGCGGTGCACGAAAAAGCAGGTAGACCCTCATCGTATACTGTACACCGTGGCGAAATTCCCCATCACCTTAACTCCACCCCGCACTGGAATGCACTATGGTGCATAGCAATGTGAGCTGGTAAGCCGTCGTTGAAAAACGGCCAAGGCTGAAAGGCTTCATAATGGACCCAACGCCGAAAATCCAGCCACCCTTGTGGCGTCCATTCGCCAGCACCAGTTTTCGGAGAAGCAGCCACCTGAGCTTTAACCCAAAGCCTGGATTTTGGCTTTCGATGAGAGCGCTTTTGGCACCTCCAGTGCCTTTTTCAATCCAATCTTCGTCTCTAAGTCTCTCGCTTGCCTACACAATTCACAATTTTCGGATTGTTCGCAAGTTATTAATTACAGTGATAAAGACGCGTCCTCGAAAAGCGCAGAGACTTCAAAAAGCGTTTTGCACACGACCCACTAACAAGAATGATCAGATTCTACAGTAGTATGATAGTGAAATTTTTGCCTCAGGCATTAGGATCCGATCAATAAGGCATCAAGTAAGCAGACGGGTGGTCCACTTTTAAGCACCACCATTTGATACCGTGACCCCACCTTCAGATTTGGACATGGGCTAGAATACGTGGACAAGTGCACGTCAGGAATGTAGTTTTGAAAACAGGCCCTCGTGGATATGAGCTTCTGGGAGTTATGGTTCAGAGGCAATCAGCGTACCTCTGCAAGCTCGGTATCCTTCATATGTACGCCCAGCATTTCACCATTCCTACTGCAAAATTCATTTCCCTACAAATGACGGGATGCTACCTTGGCTATCTTTAGGGATGCAGCCTCACTTGATCCTCTTGTGACCGCAGCTTATCACAGGGAGGTGGGGTAACCCCTCCCTGCCAAACATTATACCCAAAGACAGTCAAGACGACCAAACCAAAGGATTTACGTATGCAAAGGATCACGTGACTTCACGTGATCGTCAAGGAAATGATCTTTGAGATCTTTTGATGATCCAAGTGAGCAGGACTACATGATCACAGGAGAGCGCGGACTGCGGGTGAAACCCACTTTCCGCTTATCAAAGCCTGGAGGAACGGGCGACTGTAAAAACAACAATTATATGTAAACAGTGACAACTACCTTAATGTTGTGCCACAAACAGTTCGAGTCGAACTGATTGACGGGCGCGACGTGATTGGTCGGGTGGGGCGCGTGCACGGACGAAACACGATGGAACTGAATGAGGATCGGGGGGTCAATCAGTTCGACTAAGATTCTTGTCACAATCGATCGAATTTAGTGTTGACTGGAACAGAACACAGCGGTTCGAGTGGCGTTTATTTCACAACGGTGAAGTGCGTGGTTGTGCGTGCATCGCCGTAAGGGGTTAAGTTGAGGGTTGGGGTTAAAGTCGAAAGGTAGACGTCGAGCGATCAGGGTTGAAGGGTGTAGTGGTTATGGATTAGCAAACCAAAAAAAGCCAAGTTGGTCAAATTCCACGTAGATTTGGCTGAGGTTCACCATGGGGTGCCTTTGGTTGTGAATTCGAGATGCACCACTGGGGCGCTTGTAGCTGGTAAATTACAATCCGTCTATATTATCATACTGGTCTAAGTTCGTTCCTATTTCCCTTTTTTTCTTTTTTCCGCCAAAGCCTCTTTTACCCTCTTACCTGCCCGATTTCCTGGCCCTAGTCCTACCTATCCAGTCCGGTTCCGCTGGTTACTTCTCATTTCGGATAAATTTATCATTATAAACCTTCACAATGCGCATCATACCATGTTCCGAAATTTTGAACGGCCAATGACGGCCCAATCATCAGCTTTGCAAAATGCATCCAGGTACGTCATGGAGCCAGCATCAGACGGACCCACCACTCCATTCACAATCTTGCCTTCCACAATGAAACCGTATCGACAAAAAATGCCGACCATCCTCGCAGACCATATCAATTGCAAATGAACATCCGACACACTACTGGCCTCCCTTAGAAATGTCTCCCAAAAGAGAACTTCGAGTTCATGGCGATAATCATAATATTGCCATCCCTCGGAATCCATGTATCCTAGAATATTTTCCAACCCACACAGTGAAAGCTGTCGGGTCCACCAGGATATTCATCTCGCAGAGATCGCCATGGGTGAGAACAAAAGGAAGCGTCCCTGAGAATAGAGAAGGAAGTACTTCTCAAGGTCAAAGTCATCGGACAACGAACAGATAGCCATAGGTCACCCTTAAGTTCTTCAGACACAACGGGCAGTCTTGTTCCTGCTCTTGTTTTGCGACGTTCCGGTTCGGGCAGTCCAGATGTAACTAAGTGTTCTCTATCATGTTAGCATAGTCTTCCGGATGGATGAGTATGAATGAGAAAAAAAGAGAGAAAGAGCTAACAGCAGGCAGTAAACTCCATTCGTCTGTGCCTGGGAGGATAATATTTTATTCACGCTTTTCTCGAGCTCCTTGATATCCTGGAGCGTCTTGTTTGAAATACGACACAAAGGCGCAAGCGCCATGGGGAAAATGCTCTGGGTGAGGGCCGTGTTAAACCAGCGCCCAATGGCTTGGTCGTTGTCCTTCCAATCATTAATTGGGAGCATAAAAGTCTCCTCTTGGACGTTGCAAAAGCCGTTTTCAAGCAACGTGTCTCGGGTTTCTTTGCAGCTAAGCGACATGGTATGTGTTTCCATAGCTTTATGGACCTCATCCGACCACTGCTTCAATGCTTCTGGAATGGGGCCATCGTCACACCTGAACTGCCAATCGATGTCGAACTGTTCAAAGACTCCTGTCTCGAGCTTCAAGTTGCTGTATGATAGCGATTAGCTGGCGCAGATAAGAGCGATTGGGACGACGTCTTGAGCAAAAATAAACCACTTACGCCGCGATTTTCTTGTAGAGCGCAGGCCATGACTGAATAGACCCCTTCATCAACCTGCAATTGATTAGATCGTAGGGTGCATCGTTTGCCATCTCATCGGTCCATGCTACTTCTATATCGGCTGGAGTGAATTTGACTGTCGATGGAATTCTGCAAACGGCCACATGATTAACAAGACCCTCAAAGTCCAGCCCGCTGGTTGTACTGACGATTGAGGTTGCGTCATCCGAATGTCTACTCCTATGACGAGACGCGGCTTTAAGCTAACTAAATGCATCAGCGCGAGAACTGGTCCGCTCTGAGGAGCTACTATGGGGCTTACTAACTGTGTATCCTGGGCCACAAGAATTGCCCAGAGGCCGCTGCCACATCCAAGGTCCAAAACATGCGAGTTTTCTCCAAGATTGGACGTCTTTGTGAGTTTCCCTAGAATGGTTTTGAAGAGCTGATTGAAGATGTCTAAACGGTCCTGTTCAGTCTGTTACTTTTTTAGCGCTGGTTAGTGACAATATTATACTCACAAACCGTCGTTTTACGCACTTCATCTGCCGGGAATAGGTATTTGTCTCTCATAGACGTAAGGTAAAGGCGGCCATTCTCGTTGAAGCACTCCTCCACCTGAGGATGTTCGGTTCTAAGCTGCCAGTCAACAACAAGTCTTAGGCTATAGGGCTAGGGAGGGCTAGGCCCGGGTCGCCTACGTCATGATTGCAGGTATGCAGAACGTGATCGTCGAGCTGAGCCAGAGAATCCAGCGGCTAAGACTAGAGAACTATCACAACTTGAAATAGCTGTAGCATTCACCTGCTTCTCACAACAGGCCTGCAAAAATGTGCCGATTCCAAGGAAGAGTTCAAGCTAAATTGAGGACGGGGGCCATCAAAACCCTCGATCTGGGTAGAAAACCAGCAGAGAAATAACGGTGGTAGTTGGTCAGTTATGAGGTCGTGGATCAGGACACGATTTTAATAATTGCAGCGTTTGTTTAAGGGGCATGCTTTTTGTGGCTACTACGCCGGGTCAGATAGGAGAACGGCTGTTTTTGTTGAAGAGGCAGACCTGTAACTTTGTTGCCGCCTTTTCCAGTAAGGATAGCGCTTGAGTGGACCGTTCCTACTTGAACAGAAACGCCCCCACATGACACATACCCAATCAGAGTATTGGGTATACCAAATTCCCCGCCTCATTCCACTTATAACGCACGTAGGTAACAGGCAGGCTGAGAACACCTACCCGGTAATGAAGGACCCCTGTTCCCTTAGCAGCATGATTTCATTCGCTTAGCACACTTTGTTAGAGCCACACCCTGCATGGCCACAAGGTGCATTTAGAGGAGCATACCCTGGTTCCCAAAATATGGCAGGCACCCATCTATCCACCAACCCGCTCGCCAGTTACACGCTGCAAGATGACTGTTACTGCATGCACCTTGCGTACTTTTGCGTCCTATTACGTTGTGGCCAGACTCAGATGATCTTATCAGTACTGGCAACGATTCCCTGAACTGAAGACTGCTATTAACCAAAGGCCTCACCGCCTTGTTCAATGTTACTGTCACATCTGTTCCGCCAAACAATATGGAAATCTCCGAAATATCAACAGATTCCTGAGCTCTAAAAAGAAAAGAGTCAAGACCCTCCACAGGTCCAAGGTACAGAGAAAAATGTTGAGAACAAGAAACATCGCTGAGCGTCATCGACAAACTGTTACGACCGTGCAGTTGGTTGCTGCCAGCGCGTGCATATAAGTGTGGAATAGGGGACAATGAGACAGAGGTCTCATTATCGAAGCTTTTGCCTCGTGTCGCAACGGTTGCCCTATCCGTTCGTAACACAAACCTCACTTGGTACCCCTTATGGCCACCTCAGGGGCCAGTAAAACTTGATTTTCTATATAAAAAAGTATGCAAAAGGCAAAGACTGAGTTGGAATGGGCCAAAGCAGCTCATACATAATGAGTATACCCATATATACACAACATTTACGCGGGCAGGTTCATGCCACTAGCCTGCTTCTTGAAAAGCCCAGTCGGGTCGTATCTATCCGAGACCTCCTCAAGGAAAGCCACGTTCTTCGTACCGTAGCTGCGAATGGGATCCTGGGTAGGGTCGGCGTAATTGATATACTTCCACTCGCGCAAGCCCTCGATAGAAATTGCAAACATTTCTAAGTCGGATGTAAACTGGGAGGACCTTGCATGCAGAAACTTCTGCTGCTCAGCCGTTGCGACGGTGCAGGTAAGAAGCCATTGGAGCGAATCGTCCTGGATGCGGTCCATGCCTAGAACGTTGCCACCTCTGGCTTCACCAATGTCAAAAAAAACTCTGGGCATCGGTTGGAAGGTGCTTTGGGTCGTTAGTTCGCTGGCGGGGACGACTTTGAGCATGTCGGCGACAAAAGCGGCATTTAGCTCTGCGGCCTTGTTAACAATGCGAATGTCATTGACGAAGGTGAGAGTAAACCAGACGTTGCTACAAAGGAAGAATAGACTATATTAGTACACAAATGGAAGGCATCATGAATTTTTTGCATGTAATATTTACCGTTTACCGCCAGAAGTCCGGTAGTCGTCGACGAGCTTGCCCATGGTGCGGACGCTGAAATCGTTCATGATTTCGGTTGAGGAGAGAGCTTGAGTAAAAGCAGGGCTGTTGACAATGCCGTCGGTATCGACGACAAACTGGGCGATAATGGGGTCTGGGCTGATATTAAGGTCATAGGACCAACTGACGAGGTAGGATGAGCCGGGGTTCTTGGATACATTGGTGGTAAAATCAACAACGGACTGGGCAACAAGAGGGCTTTCCGATAATTCGCTTATGCGTAAGCCGCCCCAGACAGGAACGCTCGGAAAGGTGAAAAGGTCGAAACGGGTGACGATACCGAAGTTACCCCAGCCGCCTTTGAGGGCTTTGAGCAAATCAGCATTCTCGTTTTTGTTTGCATTGACAATGCTGCCGTCGGCGAGGACTACTTCGGCATTGGCTATGTTGTCGCAAGCAAAGCCGTGCTTGCCCGTATGCCACGAATTGCCGCCGCCAGTGAGGAAACCGCCCACGCCGACGTTACCCTCGCGGCCAGCGACAACGCTAACGCCGTGCTGGGATTCGAGCGTTTGCAGTACAACGCCCCAGCGGGTGGCGGGTAGGACAGAGGCTAGTTTGGTCTTTGTGTCGTAGGTAGCGCCGACAAAATGAATGCTCAGGTCGATTTGAACGCCGCCGTCGACATTGTTACTGCCAGCCCAATGACTGTGGCCACGGCCGCGGATGGCGAATTTGGCTTGCGGGGTTTTGTGTAATGTTATGAGCACCTTGGAAACCTCATTGGCGTCTTTTGGGGTAACAATGCAGGCAGGCTCCAGACGGGCCGAGGCAGACCATAGGGTGCTGATGCGCTCTGTATAGGCAACGTCACCCGGCTGGAGGATGGGTTCTTGGAGACCCGCAGCCTTGAGGGCGTCACACGGGCTCTGGTTGAGTGGGCAGGTTGAGGCGGACAAGGCAATGAAAGTTATGGGGCACAGACCACGGCGAAAATTCATGGCTGCGAGCTACTGGCTGGTGGAGTTTACTTTTACGCAAACAGAAAGCCAAGGGGCCGCAAAGAAGCCAAGCAAAGGGACGTTAAGAAATTGCAGTGCAACAAAACTCAGGTCTGCTAGTTGCCGTAATGCGAAGACGTTGGTCTGAATGCTACCCGAAAGGGGGATGTGACGGGCTTTTCTACAGAAACATGGTAATGCTTTTAGAACAGTGGGGTATAATCCTAATCGTTTTGCATCTGGGGCCTGCCGCCAGGGTACCCCATAAGTTCTCGCTCAGGTCCACATTAAATCAAGGGTATCCATTTTTGCATGTTTGGTATAGCCTGGAAGCAGGGACCCTAGGAGTTACCTCACACGCAACCTACCACCCTACGTACGTAGCGTAAATAGGCACGATGGGCAGCCAAGGGCGAGCCACTTCAAAGGAGACCAGGCACTTAGCGAGATTACCCTTCAAACCCCATTTCGAGGTTTGCTCCCGTCGGAAGGCTGAGTCTGGCAAGGCGAACACTAAGCTCTTTTCTCTTCTCCATATTAAATACCTCCATCCACCCGTTCTACAGCACGCCCTCCACCGCGCTCTGGTTTCCCACACAGTACAGTAACAGCGAGCAGCCAGGAAAATGTCTATCATCAATGATGTCTTGGTTGCCATGCCGCCGCCGCCCGGCTATGTTGTCGACTTTGACAACCCCCAGCGGAACTCAGTCATGACCGCCTACGTCGTCGGCGGCTGCGGCATAGTCTTGTCGTCGTTTTTTGCGTTTCAGAGACTTTATGTAAAAACGGCCGTCCGAAAGAGTCTCGGCATCGATGATGGTGCGTCTTTTTCTGCGTTTTTTTTTTTCTTTTTTTTTTTTTTGCCTGGACGGGGCACAATAACAGTGCCTGTCTTCCATCACAGAAGACGCTTGCTAATATGAAGAGTAACAGTCCTCCTTATTATGGCTTGGGTATGAGCTTACATATTGCGGGAACATTGCCGCTTTTTCTCACTTATTTTTCCTTTTCGACAATGTGAAATAAACCAAGAACTAAATTTGATTTCGCGCCCTTGTTAGCTCAGCAGTGTTGCCCTCCAAGGTCTTCTCCTAGGTAATTGAGTGCCGAACACTTGACCAGCTACTTTGGTAGCAACTGTTATCAGCACTAACATAGTTGCCACCAACAGATTCGTACCACCGGGGATATATGGGGATCCACGGCTGGGAGATGTCATTTGAAAAGTTTCAAACATTCGCCTTTGTAAGTTTGCTACGGCAAAAGAAGCCAACTATTGCTCAATCGAGAACAAATGAGACGGGACGAAACGTACTGACTTTGGCATCCCACAGGCAAGCGGCTACCTAGGCTCTACTATCTATACGATCCCGACAATGCTATCCAAAATAGTAATCCTCATGTTTTTACTCGAAATCAACACGGTTCAAAAGTGGTACCGATGGTCCATTTTCCTCGCCATGTTCTTCGTCACAGGGTCGGGGATCGGCATATTTTTTTCGTCCGTTCTTGCATGCTGGCCCGTCCAAAAAAGCTTCGATCTTTTGTTCCCCCAGGATGAGGGTTATTGCATCAACCGCCCGGCCATGTACCAGGCTACCGCGGCCCTGGGATGCATAACCGACCTTATCATTATCTCCATCCCTATACCAATGGTTTTAAAATTGCAAATGTCGTGGCGCAAAAAAGCTGGACTCTTGTTCCTGTTTTCCATCGGCTCCGCGTAAGTTGACCCATGGTAATGTATTTATATCTTAGCAAGAGACTAACCGGTGCCTGTGCTGCTACTCATAGGACTGTTATCACCTCGGTGGTGCGCTTAATTCTTTTAATCCAAGTTCTTACTGAAGTAGACCAGCCTTGGGGGGCCGGTTTTGTCACTATTTGGATGTATGGTCCTTTTCCCCACTCTTTCAAACCTCTTCCAAGCCCAGATCCCACAACCTGCCTTCCCCCCCCCCTCTCTCTCTCTGAACTCTGCCCTGAGATATTAACACATCCCTCGTTATCAGCCTCGTCGAGGCAAACCTCCTCATCATGTGCGCCTGCCTGTCGACGTTGCGGCACTTCTTCAGCCACGTCACACCTTCATTTCTCAGCAGCAGGAGGGGAAAAACCGATCACAATATTAACAATCGGGTAGGCACCGGCGAATCTATGCAGCTGCAGACCATTGGTCAGATCTCGACCCGCGGCAAAAACCAGGTCGACGAAGAAATGGTCTACGCTGCCCATCTGGCGTTCGATACCCGGAGCGACGACCAGAGCGACCGCGGCATCTTGCCAACAACCTAGAGCCACCAGGTGAGAGGAGGGAAGGGGGCCTTTTTGGCAGTCAACAGTAATTGGCCTTTTCATCGGGTCTCGGCGTGCGCACACGCTGTTATTGCAAGTTTTTTGTTCTTTTTTTGCTTCAAAGATTACATGGCACGCCTACACCCACACACGTACATAGAAAAGCTTCAGGAATTTAGTAAGCAACGATCCAATAAAGTCTTCACCGGTATCAACAGCATAGCTACGCGCCGCCTCCGCCGCCATCACACATAAAAGGCAGCGGTTGGCAACACTTCGAAGGCGTGGTCGCGGATATCACACAAGTTGTACCCGTTTGGATCCAACAGCTTAAGCAAGTGATAGGACGAAGCAAATACATACTGGTCGCGTCAGAATGCTCAGCTATTGTACGTAAGAACCCAGAGTTCTTGAGACGAGTCTACTTATGGCACTGCCTCGAATAAGAAGAAATCAGCCGCAATTTACCAGGCTTTTCTATCGACCATACCGATTTCAGCCCGCTTGTTCATCCAGCTCTCGTTATAAGAATCAACGTTACGAGTCCGATGCCTACTTTGCCGTTTCTCACCAGGGGTGCAAATATCTCCAAAAGCCACATGCTCTTATTTGGAAGATTCATCGTTCTTTAGCACAATCTCGACAACCTTCATGTTGGGCCCCGCCCAGTTTTTCCTAGCCCACAGGAACCAATAACCCACAGCCCCTAGGATAACAACCAGGTACACTGGGCCAGCGTAGTTCATGTTGGCGGCGGTGACGGGAAGAACATTGGGGAAGGGGAGCCAGACAATCTCGTACGCGGTGTAGATGAGGGCGAAAATGTTGAAAAACAACCCGAACCTGCCGCAGTTCCACTCGCTAAGCTTGAGGCCGCCCGGGGTGGCGAGACGGAAGTAAATGACGCAGCTCAAAACGATAGTGTAACTAGCGTACAGGCTGAAGGTGGACAAAGAAGTGACTGCACCGAGGGCTATGTAGGCTTTGTTGTTGAGGTTGAGCAGCGCCAGAGCTACGATGATGGCCGTGGTGCACAAAACAGCGCGCATAGGCACGCGAGTTTTGCTGTCGACCACGGCAAAGTACCTGCTCAGGCCGCCGTCACGGGCCCACGCCCAAGTAAGGCGGGATACGGAAGAGTGGATGCCGATAATTCCGGCGAAAGCTCCAAAAAGCATGCCCGAAAGGATTATTGTAGAGGCAGTATCGGAACCGGTGCTGTATCTCACGATAATGGCCAAAGGGCTCACGGAATTTAAGATGTCTTCAACTGATGGCATAACAATCTGTTCGTGTTGGCAAAAAAAACATCAGTATGTTTGATATTAGCCAAGTTTTGCTGCACAGTTAAAACGTACGCCAAATGTAATCAACATGATAAATCCCATGACAGCATTGGCAACGAAGCCCCAAAACATACCAGCCGGGACGGCATGCTTGGGATTGCGGGTTTCCTCGCCCAGATGAACGGTACTCTCAAACGCTGAAGTAAATTTGGTCGTATCTGTTAGCAGCCTACGTAGGGGGCTGGTCTCGGTCCTTAAGAAAGTAGAGTAACAAAGAAGTAAAGAAAATGAAACATCGATACGGGTGATAAATATGAGAACCCAGAGCATAACTCACCAATAAACAGGTAAATGTTGGAAAGAGTGCCGATATTAAAAGATGCAAACTTGCCCCAACCACCGGCAAAGCTTTCAACCAGGAAAATATCCACACTGTTCCTCGGGGCTACGACCCAGAGGAGGATAAGGACTGTCATAAACAAGAGAATGTTGAGGATGCCGGCGAGCAACTCAAACCATGGCACGGCTCGGAACGCCCATAGGTTGATGATTGTAACGAGAAAGATGTATGCGAACATCATCAGGGTTGTCTGCCAGCCTGACGGTATCCATGCTGGATACGTAATATTAATAATTCCTTGCATGAGGAGAGTGGAGGTATTAAAAGTGCTTGCGAGCATAGACACATAGCCCAGCCATGTCGTCCAGCCCTGTATCCAAGTAAGGAAGAGCTTGAGGGAGGGCGGGGCGTAGTGAAAGGTCCAGTAGTATTGGGCGCCAGCGAGGGGCATAATTGAGGATAGCTCCGCAAACGATGCTGCCTGGCATGACACGCCGGCCGCCACAATGATGTAGCTAAACAGCCAGCCCATGGGCCCACCATTCTGCATGGCAAAGTAAATGTTACTTCCCACGACATACCAGGTGCCGTACATAGCCAGATTGAGAGCAAAGAGCTGCTGCTTGTTGAAAAGGCGCCTCGTCCGCGTCTGTTTGATGATGGAGCTCTGGTCAGGGTCCTTCGGTATGGCATCCGAATGTGTCGTCCTTGACGCCATCATGATACCTCCGATAGCCTGATCATTCATTTTGATATGCGACGTGTGTTACCTTACGACAGATATTTGATCCAAAAATGATTGGGAATGCGCAAAAGAAAAAGTAGACGACAACAGCGAAAATACTAAAATGAAGAGAAAAAAAGAGGGAGGGTCTTCAAGCTTTACGCTCGCAAGGATAAAAAAGAGAAAAGGATTTTGCAGAGTGGAATTGGTTCGACAGGGCCCAGATATGGGTTTAAAATGCGACAAATTCTGCGACAGCAGGATACGATGTAAGGCTCAGACGACTTTGAGAAATAAAGGATGAATAGAAAGGGACCTGAGAAACGGTTCTTCTGAGGGGGACTGTCTTTTTGGGGAAAACACAGCCTATCGATGTCAACTTCGCATGTTAGCGAGGTCCGGGTTTAAAGTGGGGGCGGAAGAGTTAGGGGTGGGTTCGTTAACATCCGGTAGGTGTGGGGTGAGGAGGTGATGACCCGTTTTATCATGGAAATAACATCGTCTTGGCATACTCGCCTTGTCTGCAGTTTCTGTGCACCCCTCTCTCTAAAAATTGCTAGAACCCCTGATCAAGTGGCACATCTTGCAAATTCCGAAATGAAGCCTCTTTTCTGGGTCCCAGGATCGTCTAACTCTACATGCTCAATGGTGGTGTGATTAGAGGCCCCGAGGGAATAGCAGTCCGCGCTGGTGGACGGCTGCTCTACCAAGGATAGAAGCCGTGGACTCCCGGGAAGTACATATTCCCTGTAAGCTCTCCAAATTGACTGATTGTCACTCGAATTATGCCTTGGAAAAATTCTGGCAAAGGATGCATAAAGTGTTAAAACTTCCGTTAACCCCCTAAGGACCTGAGCTTGAGAGCCACCTCGGATACAATTGATATTGTTCATTCGTCAAGTAGTACCGTATAAATACCCATTCCCCAACTTTACTTTCCTTCTGTTATCATTACAGCAAGTCACCAGCCCTTAATCTCTCAAACCACCTCATTATGCCTAGCTTGCCGAGACCGGTTGCGGTTTCGGATCCTTTCTTCAAGTTTACGGAGAATGACCACAGAGGCTTGGTGGCGACATTTGCAATTCTCTCCATCTTGGTTGTGGTCTTGACCGTTGGACTACAAATCTATATGCGCCGTCGAAAGGGATCAAAGCCCTTCGACCGAGTCGATTTAATACTGTATTTCAGTGTCTCATTGATGCTAGGCTACTCTGCCTGCTGCATTTATTCGTTGAAAGCTGGCTTAGGCTTGCCCAAGACAGACGATAAAGTGGACGTTGATGTTGTACACAAGGTAAACCTTTCGAAATCCATCGACCCTGAACGCCAGAAATTAGCTGACTTTACGTTCTCAAATGCTCACATAGATGATTTACACAAACTCGATCGTTGGAGCTTCGACAGTGTTTTCCGCCAAGCTTTATATGTGTTTTTTCATCAAAAGCATCAACGACTACGACCACATGTACGTGGCGACACGAGCCCTGACAAGCCTTGTTATTTTTGCATATATCTCGGGAACTTTTGCTACTGTTTTTCAATGCCCGCTACCTGAGCCTTGGTTGGCTCGAAACACGGCACAATGTGTGGCTGCTGCACGAATATATCAGTACAATGGTATTATGAACGCTGTAACAGATGGCTTCCTGGTCATCCTCTCCATTGCGATGGTTTGGCATGTCCAACTCCCAAACGGGAAGAAGAAAGCCGTAATTATTGCGCTCTTCGGCCTTAGAATGCTGTAAGACTCCCCCATTAACGGGTTTTATCACGTCGTTTTCTCTCTTATCTAATTAATATTGTCTTAGCTGCCCTACTACCCTCATCCCTAGCCTCCTTTCAACCCGGCACCTATACACCGACAACGATTTTACATGGCTAGCTGTAGAGCCAGTCATTTGGCAGTTGGTGTCCTACAGCCTATCCATAATAACGGCTTGCATCCCCAGCCTTAAGTATGTATTTGATAGCTTCGGCGGCTTTACACTGGCGATCGAGGCGCCGTACGCACTGACCGATGTTGCCGGAAACAAGGGGCTCCATGCGACCGCCATTGATAACAACACAGGCGTTGATGACCTCAAAACATTTGGGAGTGGCACATTGCGAGGAAAAAATGGCGAGGGCGGCTTGAAGAGCGGTTTGAGGGGCGGCCCATTTCAATGGGTAGCGGCGGAAGCTGATCCTGGTATGAATTGGCTAGAGGGCGATGGGCAAAGTGAAAAGGATTTAACAGGCGGAGTTATGACAAATGATGTCAATACCCAAGGAACAGGCGTTGCGATAAGTTCGTCGCCTGACGGAAGCATTCGTAGCGTCATTGAGGATCAGGTCATCGCCCACGAGATGTAAAGCTATGAAGTCGCGAGAGCTGACAAGGTCTGAATCCTACTTCCATATTCGTTATTCTTTACAGCATGAGCTTCAGTTGGTAGGGCCCGGGGATAGACTCTACTCCATGGAACGTGCCAATGATCTGGCGAATTCTTCACAGATTTGCGTATTCGGGGAAGGCAAGCCGGTCATTGAGAAATAGTGGGCCGAGTACCAGGGCGTGACTTCGACAACCCAAAGCCTTCCATCCAGGCTGGGTCCAATGTCCAGGCGAACGCCATGCTCAAAGGACATGTTCGGTAGCCTTTTGCGCAGCTCCTTGTAATTGAAAAGAGCAAATTCCTTGAGCTTCTTTTCGGTCGTCTTCTTCTCTTCAAATTCCCGGCTGTCGTTCCCGAGTGGTTTGGTAACAAGTACGAGATCCTTGACGTTTTTGTTACTGCGGTTGACGGCAGTGTGCACCCAATGAAATACCCGACCTTTCAAGTCTTCACCTGGGGCAACAAACACACGGAACTCCCCTCGAGCCACCAAAGGAAGATATTCCTGGTGGATCCAGCGCACATGGGTGATGTTGCCCTGCTCGCCATTTTCGCTGCGTTTCCTCTTTTTCGTTGTGGGCTCCGGTAAGGGCAAACATGGTACGTACGGCAATCTTTCTTTCGAGATGATCACATGGGCCGAGGATGCACTCCAGGAGCGTTTGTAGACTGTTTCTGTGTGCTCTCGCAGTGGACAAATGCCGTCTCCGAAGCAAGTCACGGGCCGAAACTTGAACTTCCATTCCTTGGCAAATTTGGCGATGGAGTCCAATGTCTTGACAAGCTCCGCCTTGCCCTGTTCCATCTCCATTTCTCGCTGACTTGGGTAAAGGTTGAGTTGTCTGACTTTGACTTCCTCGTGCAGCCAGGGCTCAGGTGCTACCCGGGGGTCTCCATCAGTCGTGTCGAGGAAGATGAAGGTGCGTTTTGTCGTATCATTGTCGGCAAATTCTTTAAACACATCCCGATCCCATTCTCGAATGCTGACTATAAATTTGGTCGACTTGGTGGAAATATATCTCAAGTGAAACGCCGTAACTAGCGACTGATGGAGCACTAGTTGACCATCCCGTATTTCGTGGAAGTGTGGGAATGGTTTAAGGTCCTCATGTGTCGGAAACCATGCTGATTGCAAGATCGAATTGGCAAAGGGGTCAAATTGTATGGATAGGTGCGGCGCATTTTCGAGCGTGAATTGGAAGCTTTCCCGACGAAGGCAAACAACTAGATGGAGAGTTTGGTCTGGGCTCTTAGGCGAGTTTAAATGTCGGCTGCAAGGGTGAGAAGGGGCATTTTGATGTCTCTTCAGGTGCCTCGTAAGATTGAAGCGTCTCGTGAATGTGGCATCACATTCGGGGCAGATTATTTTCGTTGCCATTAGAGAAGAGAAGAGAGCAGGAGCAGGAGCAGGAGCAGGAGCAGGAGCAGGAGCAGGAGCAGGAGCAGGAGCAGGAGCAGGAGCAGGAGCAGAGAGCAGGAGTAACAGGGCGAGGGGCAATGCAGATAAGGTGGGGCGTACGAACACCACCTGCTACTTGCAACCAAACATCACTTGCATGCATCGTTGCAGGTCAGACACTGCGGCTGCGTTTAGGCTGAGGCGAGGTGACTGAATTCAGTGATGCCAGAATCAACGGGTAGATTTATTGTATGCAGGTTCGAGAAAGGGATCTTAGCAAGCAAGGCTCTGATTGAGACGTTGTCTGGTTGGTGTGTCTCATGTGTATAGCAGGCGGCGATGATTAATTACATTATATTTTGTAGACCTTAACGTGAGGAGTGGCTGTCTTCGTCACTTCCATCCTATGTAATTTGTCGTGCTGGATCTCCAATCACAGGAGTGAATGTCCAATGCCTAACATACCTATGTTTTTCGCCTCAAGATTTTGACATCTCTGCCATCTCATCAGTGACTATACCTTTTCTGAAATGTCAGTTTGAACTCTCCCTTCACTTGAGTTCTTTGACCTGCAAGGTGTCGTAGTCTATATTGGATTGAAGTTAGAGTCAATAGTTAGTTTACACGCTTTATCATCAATTATGGAGTGATGCCACAATAAGGACAGAAGTGGGGTAGCCAAAGCAAAGTTCCGCCAAGGAGCAACTATTACAGCAAGTAATCTCGCTTGAAAAAAGAGCAGAAGAACCAAATTGTCAGCGAGCGGGTGTGTACTTTACTCGGCCAACCTTTGCCACCAGTCGCTATATTCGCCCGTAATTCCCCTGGCAGTACCCGGAAGATATGTACGGGCGCTGCGTGTAGTGGGGTGGGTCTTCACACTGTAACTGTAATTAGTTTCCAGTAGGGAATGGAACTGTCACTCGCACAATAGCTCCCTGATAGGTACCTGCAAAGGATTTACTGCAGGTGGGGATACCGGTACAGGGCATATGCCTCGGTGGGTCGGCTAAGCCCTGCAGCGCGGGAGGGGTGGGCTTAACATGTTGCATTCACCATGGTTCGGCCGCAATCTCCACACGAAAAAGGATCCACCGGTCTAAGCAAGTACACGTGTTTCCGTTCCCTTGTCCCTGCCTCAGGCGGGGAGTTCTGGTTTTCGCGGGCGGGAAATTTCTTTCGCGGAGAGGCGTCAGTGCTGTATGTTTCAGGGAGTCCCTAAATCCTGCACCACCCGCCCGCACGAACAGGAACTTGCCAAATCCTGCACCACCCGCCCGCACGAACAGGAACTTGCCAAATCCTGCACCACCCGCCCGCGCGAACAGGAACTTGCCAAATCCTGCACCACCCGCCCGCACGAACAGGAACTTGCCAAATCCTGCACCACCCGCCCGCACGAACAGGAACTTCCCAAATCCTGCACCACCCGCCCGCGAAAACAATGAATTCCTACCAAAATCTTGCACCACCCAGCTGTGGGGCTACAAGGCAATCCACGGAGGTCATTCTTGATGCCGTGCGAACAGCAGCCCACTCAATTGACCCGCTTGGGACAGAGGAGATAACACTGTGTATCGAGCGGATAAAAACCATTTTCCATGTCCGTAAAATGGTATCCACATTGAACAAGAAGCTTGGACTGAAGAAATTGTTGACCCGACTCTACTCACCCGAGCCTGATCAACGGGTGGTACGATTCAAGCAACTTCAGAGCACTCAAATAGTCGCCATTGGCCTAAGTGTGCAGTCTTTTGTGCTGAATCGGTGCAACCTCGAGGATGTCGACGAACTTGTTGTGTCTGCGCCGCACTTACAGCGCAAGTTGGGCAGCCAAATATTTGACAACGACATTCGCGCCATCATTGCTGGCCTCCAAATCGACTTATCCTCTGATTATACTGCGTTTCTCGCTGGTTAGTTGATTCTAATACCCATGGCTGCTGGAACGTGCTAATACAAAAGCTTGGGAAAGCCTACGTAGAAGCTTGTTCGAAACCCCCCCAATCACCAGAGCACCAACCCGAAATCAAGACAAGACAAGTGGCGCCAACGAGTGAGGCTGACCCAGCCGCTAGCCACACCGTGCCACCAGGGCAGGCCTTGTCGATCGCTACATCAACAACCAGATTCAACCAGCCCGTGCCTACCGGCCTTGAGCCTTCGCCAGAAGGAGGTAAAGCCGACGCAGTCAATAGACCTCCCTCCAACAACGCTCGACAGCCACAATCTCCCAACCGGAAGCGGCGGGGCGCCGATGAGCTGGGAGGGCACACACACTACACCGCGCCCAAAGATGCCGTTCTGAACCGGAGGCGGCACAGAGCCGATATCGAATACAATCGGAAGCAACATCGCGGCATGTCGCCGCCTCAGCCACGGCCACCCTTGTCTAGTAGCACCTGGGTGGCCAACACGGTTGCCCCAAATCACTACTCAGTTTTAGACCCATCTGCGCCCGCTCCGACGATATCAACCTTCAACGCCAACCCCCTCACGGCTAGCTGGCAACAACAAAACCTTTCCAATCCACAAGACGACTTTTCCCAAACTTTTACCAGACCAGACCTCCAGGTCCAACATCATACATGGTTATCGACTCCTCACTCTGCCTCAGCCGCTAGCCACCCCATGCACGTTGAGTTGTCGGATGTCTCATCCAATGTGTCGGACAACATCTCCGACAATTTGTGCAATCCTCGGCCAGGCGATGTCAATTTTGGTCACATCCTTACCAGAGCCCATTTGCAGCCTGTTCTCCAAAGTAGTTTCGATCCGGCACCTCTGCAAAGTAATTCTCATTTGGGCTGTGCGGGAATTTCGGCTGGCGATGAAATTCGTGTTTATTTAAGCACTGATACAGGGTTTGACGCGCTGTAATCTTTCACGCATTCTAACTCTTGAGCACATTTTTACTCTGCTCTGTACCGGATCGCAATGGCCAAAACACCTCCCTCTTTCATTTGCATCCCGGCGCCTCCATAGAGCTCGATTACATCACCAGTTTGTAAAATCTTGGTTTCGGGTGAAGGGTCTGTGTCTGACCTGTAAAATAAGGCAGTGGCTTCTTTTTCTAAGGTACTGGCGGAAATCATCTATTGCGCTGGGGTTAGTTAAACAAACAACCCGTTGGTTTGCCCATCGAGGCAACTTCCGCTCCTGAGATCCCTTACATACCTTCGGGGGTTCCAGTAGGAAGGCTATATCGAGAACAGAGCGGGTTCTGGTTGATGTTTCTCCCCTCGATGCGGTTGTGCCTCCTTGGATTGTCGCTTCGCCAATCGGCTTGGGAAGCACAATCAGTACCAATGTTCTCTGATCATCTGACCGAAACCCCCTTTCGATCCATATGATATCGAGGCCATGGTCATAAGTCAATTTTTTCCCCAGAGATTCCGCATAGCTGCGAACTGAAGGGGACTTTGTTATTTGTTATTAGTGGTGACTAGACTGGTTTGAATAGTATACATACATATATTTCACGAAACACATCAAGAACAGTTTTCGCTTCTTCTGGAAGTTCTGGGGATTGTGGAACCCATTTGCCTGACAGCTCCACTGTACGAAAAGTCGAACTTTTTACATGCCAGTTGCCTAGATTATTTGGCATTGGACAGATTCTCCGAATGGGTATGAGGACCTTTTCTGCCTTGGATTTAAGATCCTCTTGGTTTGTGATACGGTAAGAGCCTTGCATCCTGGGGCAGAGCCAATAAATATTCTGTGTTCACGCGCTACCCAAGACGTTAGCTGGGTCGTTGTGCAGCGAAGTTGTAGAGGAAAGGAGATTTGAATAGCGGGGGTTTTGCGAGTTATCAATTGTATCGATAAGCGAGGGGACAAGGCCAACTGGCGCACAGGCCCTCTCAATCATCTTCCCCACAATAAATTGGCGCTACGCCTGATGATTGGATGTGAGCTTGCTCACATCCATCTCTGGAAAAACACGTGAGCGCAGTGGGCGATACGTCGCCAACCATTTCAGTGCCATTGCACCTTGAACCCCTTCCCATCCGTCCCCAGACCGCGGCCCAGAAGTGGTTTATTGCTACGCCAAATCAGCAAGCCAACAAAAGTCCCCCGCGACAATGTACGAATTCCCTTGATACCTAGCAGTAAAGCAGTCTCTGGGCCTTTGGGCACCTTCGCATCGCTCCAAAGCTGACCATCTTCACAGAGAGAAAGGCTCTCTGCACAGTAAAACTTTTGGCCCGCGAGCCCGCCTAGAGTCACGCAAGCGACGGTCGATAATACGTTCGAGCATAGTCCGGAACCAAACCCAAAGCGTCAACAGATATCGCGCACTCCGCCTGCTAAGCCCTACACGGACATATCGGTCGGTTGTTCTTGTAGTTACACCAAGACATTGACTTCCAGTGCCGAGCTTTTCCCAGAAGACTGATCTCCATAGACAACGATCTGAGACAAGGACAGGATGCTGTCTGGGCAGCAGTGTCTCACGTGGCTGACAGTTTCGAGAAGAACTCGCTGTTAGAGTGTCGTTTGGTTGCCATACACGGGTCAAACCAGCAACAAACAACAAGCTAGGGCTTCCCAACGACCCAAATACGAGCACCCGGCCAACCATCCTCTAAAACGGACACTCCATCGATAGCCCGCGCAAGCATACTACTTTCGCTTAGGTTGATATTAAGCATGACGCTCCGCATGGCTGAAGCAAGGGCTTGGCCTGACATATCGGTGATGGCTTGTCCAGGGTGCCGCGAAAGCGTTCTAATCATGCCACTTCCACAACACCGAGCGACAAGACGACGCGAGGGGGAAAATGGTGCAACCTATGGAGATGCGTGAACGCTCCTCAGAATCCACAGTCTAGTAATTCTCGGTAGCAGGGGATGACTCCAGAATCGTTTACAGGGCAAGGCGCGACAAGAGAAGGCAGGTTAGAAACAAGCTTCGTTGCGTGGACTGAACGCTCAAGGTCAAGTGTTGGACGTGTGTCGAACATGGTCATGTGTATACTGCATAGGGTTGGTTAGCCAGATGGAGGGTTCAAGCACTCATTAAGGGCAACTGGTGGTCCTATCGATAAGATGATGAGCGATAAGGAATTCTCCTGCCACAGCAACCTGGTGGGAAAAAAGTCTGGCTTCTTGGCCATGTCTCTTGAACTCAGCATCGGACAATGTCGAAACCAACCTTGCAAGGCCCCTGATTCTTAACAGGGCCTGCGGCGAAAACTCAGTTGGCATTACTGACTTATTGAGTTATCCAATAGACCGAGTTAGTAATCAGAATTTTCCACATGAACAAAACAACTATTGCTGCCCAACATCTGGCGGCTGAGGCTCTTCTGTACTGCGACCCCGCAACAACCCCTCCAAACCTCCGAGAAAACTTTCCGCAACAACAGTTCATTTGAAGTCAGTCGACGTGTCGTCCTGAACCACTATAGCCGAAAATACTGTTACTATATCCGCGCAGATAAGCAAATTTCCCAGCGCATTCTCCTGGGCACTGCTCACGTCTCTGCTTCCGTCCGAACCAGCGACGATATCGGCACGAACTGCAGGCATCGTAAAGACCGATCGAACGATGCTTAACTGGGGCGCCAGATGACGAGTTCTGTTACACCACTGTTGAACAATCTTCTTCTCTGAAGCTGTGCACTAAGTTTCGGAACTTCGTCGCTTGCGACAGGTGAACACAGTCAGTCCCGAGGCATGGAAGAAAAGTCATACGACAAGGTACCCTCTGATGAAGACCTCTTGGCCACTTCGAGCGAGGTATGAAAGAAGCCCCGTCGTAGCATGCAAATATGCGCTAACACATCTCAGTATCATGCGGTGACATGGGAAACGCCAGGTGCTAGAGCTACAGTTGTCCCAGACCACAAAACTTATGCTGTCGCCTTCCACCAAACCACACTGCAGACCACACCGCAGAGTACACAAGGCGTTATTGTAGTGTTTAAAGGCAATGAAAAAGAAATGGCGGCCGAGCATGTCGGCGTGGTGCGGGTGGCAAGCAGGGAAATGAAAGTTATAAAGTGGGAAAGGGGCTGGAAATGCTTTACAACGGGTGATATTCGCGTCGGTCGTATCACCAAGGCCGTCGATAAGAGTGGGAATGCGACCACGATTTAAAATTCGCGCGGCGAAGGCCTTTTATATTTCTGCTAATCCGTGCTGGTCATAGTATATATACACATAGTGGTAGTTGAGTAACTTCCTTGATCACAAATGGCCATGGTTAACCCATGAAAATTAAGCCGGTCTTCAAACGCTTGTCTGCCCTCATATTGATAAAGCACCCGTATGATCTCTTAACACTTCGTAGCATAGTGTATCGCAGCGGTCCAGTCCACCGGAAATGCCACCATAGGCAAATCACCGACAAACAAAAGCATTGGTCTACCAACCTGGGGACGGTTGGCACACTCATTTAGTTCTAACCATGACAGCTCACAAACAACTTGAGCCCCGTTAAGTGGAGGAAAAGCTGCCTGGGCCAAACTCGGCTGGATTCCCTCCATAGAAATCCCCTGTTGGTGCATTTGGTCCGACGCGTTGACTTCAAGGTTCGGGGCAACTGGTGGAAATTAGAATAATCAACATAGCAATAAGAGGGCATATGCAACTCACCTTTGTGCTTTGCAGCGATTTCTATGAACTTGGGGGGCAGATCCATGGCTTTGAGTTTTGACGGTATTGCGAGGCGGGCATTCTGCCCCATAGCCCAGACGTAGCTGGAGCCTAATCCAGCAGCAGAAAGGATCACGCCATGCTGTCCGACGGCCCGAGAAACTTTCTCAAGAAAGCCCTTATACACAATCTTATTGGTTGGCGGCGATTGGTCTTCTAGAAGGCAGAGTGCTTCGTCAATGCGCCTGACTTCCTGCGGCGCAAACGACTCACGCACTACTATCATCCGAGATACCTTACTGAGCCTTTCCAGGGCATCAGTTATCCTATCGTCGACTGAACGAACCATGGTGAGGCTTGACGGAATGTGTAGACTCATGGCTAAGTGGTTTCTGCAGAATTGTGGAATTGCGTGGAATTAAGTGGAATTGCGTGGAATTGCGTGGAATTGCGTGGAATTGCGTGGAATTGCGTGGAATTGCGTGGAATTGCGTGGAATTGTGTGGAATTGTGTGGAATTGTGTGGAATTGTGTGGAATTGTGTGGAATTGTGTGGAATTGTGTGGAATTGTGTGGAATTGTGTGGAATTGTGTGGAATTGTGCACGTTTTGATTTTTACTACGTAGTGGGTTTCGACGCGTCTCCGCATCCTGCGCCTAACAGAGATTAGGGGTATGAACGAGATTTTACGGGTTAACTTTGTTGCACACTACGTACGTAATACAGTTAGAGTCTGTAGGAGAGCCATGTATTGGAGGTAAAGTGCTATCCCATAAGCGCTCTTCAGAGATTTTATCCTGTAGCATGACTAAGCGCACAGATCACGTGTATATCCCCTGCAACAAACCCATACGGTTGTTCCAGATGGGCAAATGAAATGAACCGATAAATCATCTAGCTAAGTTACACCACCAAGACTGCAAGATGCGGCCCGTTTTGCTGGCCTCAATTTTAAGCGCCTTACATTACATCAAAGGAGAGTCGTCACGATTATTTGCTAGCTAAATATGTTGTTTTTTACGATGAGCGGTATAATAAGTATAAAAGATGGATAGAAATTCCTAATTTCACTTGGTTGCCTTCTTCAGTAAGGCAGTTCATATCTTATAGCCAAAGTCCCAGTCACTTGAAATCTATCAAGTTTAAGATTCGGCCTTGAAAAGTGAGCCGGAATGGATGCTCCCAAGCAATCAGCAGCTCCTCCTGCTCAGCCTCCTCCGCCTCCGCCTCCTCCGCCTTCAACGCCCGACGCAGACTCAATTCGAGGGTCAAAGGAAGGTAATGGGCTTTGACAAGCCCAACAAGGTATGATAGAATCTCTCCCGTTGCATATCCTTTCCTGACCTAGAAGAATCATAGCGTAGCATTCCCAAGGGGGAGCGGCAACATCTCTCCCCTGCCAGAAAGCGAACGAGATGTACAAGGGGCTATGAGTGGGAGTTTATATTCACTAATCAAGTCTTGCTGGGCGGGGGCCAGAGTATGGCCAGCAATTTTAACAAGGCATTGGAAATGGAGTGATCCTGGAAGTGTTTTAATATACCAAAGAAGATAGCCCATAGGAACGGGATTCTGAACATCGGTGCTTCCAAGCCTGTGGGTCCCGCATTTCGTACCCTTGCCATTCAGGTCACAAATTACAACGGCTTGGGTGTCTGCCAGGGTTAATTGCTACTGGAATTTGTTCCCTTTATAAACTTAACATCCGCCTTCCAGTTTCTGGATGCGGTTTGCTGCTCACTATCATCACAACATGGCATCCTGGACGAGACCAGTCGTGCCAATCTTGCTTTCTTTCTGCATCTTTACATGCCTTCTTACTTTGCTTATGCTTTATTTTGTTGTTAAGACTCGGTTTCTACCTTCCTGGATGTCACAAAAGCCGCTTTTATGCAAACCTCCTGATTACCTTGCTTGTTTTGGAGCACTGTTGACAGTCGTGCATGCGATATTAGCCTGCCTACAATGGGGCCTAGCTACGGGATCAATTGCTGTAAAGGTAAGCTTTCCACACCTACATGGAGTAGTTTTTATACTGAGGACTTCTAGTGCTGGTTCTGGGGGACTTTGCTCGCAGTACTTGCCAGGGCCTTTGCAAATGCTTCGATCTGCCTGTCCTTCATACTCCTCAATCTCAGCCTCTCGAACGTGGCTAGATTCAACCCTAGGATCGGTTTTTTTCTAAGCCCACCATCTTCTATCCACCCTTGGCTTCACTGGTACTCGGTTATCATGCTGGCCTTAATCACTTCGGACATAGCTGGATCGACCATCGCTTGGATTTGTGTAGGTCCGCCTTCAACAGTCTTTATGGACCAGAGCCAGAGAACATTACACCTCGCATGTGTAATTATAAGCATTATTATAGACTCGGGCGTGCTTCTTGTTAGACACCTTTGGCTACCGAAGCTCGAGCGTTCAAGTTCCCACCCGGTGTTGGCTTTGAAGTTTTGGTAAGCAAAGAGTCTTGATCTAGTACTTATTTGATACTAATGAATGTAGTTGCATCTGCATCGCGGTTGGTAGTCTTTTGTCGACACAGATGTCGTCAGACTACGACGTTGGCATATTTCTCCACCAAATTTCCAACAATTTATTTTTCATTTCAGTCTGCTTTTCAACTATCAGCGAGAAGCAAGAAAGCAAAGTGCAACAAAACGACAGCACGTGCAACCTAGGGGATATGGATATCGTGTAGCGCAATGAAGTTATCCGGCCAATATCACAATTCAATCGAGATTTCGCAGATGTGCACATTAATCATGCGTTCAATGTGACTGCCGTCTGGGTAGTAAATGTCGGTAATGCTGTGAGGGGTGTACATTAGGAACTTGCGAGGCTGCAAAGTGGGCCCAACAGGTACTCGTCACTCACACTGTTACTAGGCCTGCCCTTGCAAATAGGAGAGTGGGGGTGGGGCAGACCAGAGCACAATGGGCTGCCAGGACGCACCCACTCCACGAAAGCACAGCGCTTTCTTATCAAGGTATTAGGGGGCGCTACCCCTGTTCGTAATCCTGCCGAATGCAAATGCGATGTGACCACACCGGGATAGATGGACGTGGTATGGCATGCAAGCCAGCATCTTTCCCACAATGCTGCGCTGCGTCGATATCACTGAAGCCCATCCTGCCACCCCCGCATTTCCGACCGAAATAGTTAGGGAGATCAAACCTTGGCTGCCACTGAGAACCTGATCCGGATTTTGATGCCTGCAGGCTTTCGTGTTCTCAGATCTAGAAACTTCAAGTCGTCATGGTTGCCGGGCCTAGCTGCCGGAAAGTATGCATTGCGCAGCTTCATTATCCTATCACGTCGTCTAGGCCAGCGCCCAAGGCATGCCGGATGGAGATATCGATCGTTCAGAAAGACGGCTGATCCGTAAATCCAAATCACTTGCCCCCATCGGAAAACCCCTTTTGATATTTGGAACCCTGTCTACACCAGTCGCCATTACCGTCTGGTCGCAGCTATTTTAACGACAACCTTTGTACAATAACCGAACTGCACACCTTTCGATCGGTGCATCTACAACAAGCCCTTTTCCACAGCTTGGCTATCATGTGCACCTATCAATATGTACGTTGTGCTTATTTTCGTATTCCTTCCACCGCGGAAACAACTAACCGACACCTCTTACAGATGGATTACAGCTGCGGTCACAGGAGGACCATTGTCGCAGAGTGGTGTGGCAGGTATAGGAATACTCTCCAGTCGCACATTAGATGTCGGCCAGAGATACCGTACTACACAAGAAACGATAAAATCTGCTGTAAGTAGACCAACTAGCGCCTCCTTGCGTTAGCAAACCTTTTCGTGTTTTGTTACCAGTAATGGTGCTTATGAGCTATTCAAGCTAACCCGGCACACAGCTGATTGCCATGAGCGACTAAATCCGAGGATCGTCCCATGGATGCCCTCTGGCGAGGCGCGTGGCGGTTCTCGCTCCAGAGCGAGATAGCAAACAAGAGAAAGACGGGAAAGTCTACCTCTTTCTTTTCGTTTTCCCCTAATGTAGGTACGGGAGTTGGAAACACAAAGCACAAATAATCTTGGTTGGCTGGTTCGCCCCATGGTGGTTGGCGCTCATGGCACAGGATAGCGAATACACCATTAAATTAGTAGATTTGTTATACCATGTTGTACAATGTACTCTTTTTCCCTTTGAAGCTCGCGAGGCGCACGACCAATAGCCGGGAAGCCTTGGAGTTTCTTGTAGTTTTCATGTACTTTTTTTGGTTTCGCTGCGACATACAATACTTTTTGGTTCGATTTATGACTGGATCGGTCCCTCTTCCAATCTGAACAATATTACTGCAAGCTTGCGAGCTCCAACACTGCGAAGGCGAAGAAGGTGAAGACATTGAATGTGACAGCAAGTGTCTTGCGCAGGCTGGCTGGAGCTCTCCGTAGACAGGCGCTTTTCCCATCTCCATCAACAATCCAGACCTTCAGCCAAGTTAGCCACAATAACAATTGCTGAACAGTACTTTCCTGCCTTCGATGATTAAAAGAAATTGAGAAACATGCTGCACATTGGGCTCGAAGGTCCATAGCAAGGGATTATAAAACTAGACCCAACGACGTGTACCTACATATGCGTGTGATCGTAGGAGGATAAGTGATCGTTTACTGTCATTCGTTGACGTCCCGGAAAGTTCCAATACTGCGGTGAAGTTAGTAATGTCGGTCCCGTTTGGTTCAGCTACAATTTTATGGTGAGATTCTCTAACGGTATCCGTGACTGGACTCTCCATTTGGGCGCAAGATTGCACTAGCCTATGACGCTGCAAGATATTCGGGACGTTGCTTTCAACATTCCCCATACGGTGCTTAATTTTTTAACAAAGGAGAAAAAAAAAAAAAACCAAGAAAGGAACAACGTGAAAACCAAAAAAGATCCACCCGAGAAAGCTCCATTTTTCGGGATTGAAGAGCAGCGACGCAAAACAATAAACTTTAGAAAGTCAGAGTCGAGAAATTATCCGGGCCTAACAGCCCACCGCGGTCGCTTGCTTCAGCGACATTTTGGTCCTTCCAGGACTCAGGCGCGAAACGCCTGCGAGACGCGATCAACGCAGGCGCGAAACAAATCCTTCGCCTTGTCGACGACTCTGAGATTTGATGTGTTAGACGAATCACTTTACAAGGAATACAAGAAGGATGAGACAAACCCTAAACATCAAATCAACACAGTTAGCATCTATCTTAGACGGAGGCTGGAATAGAGACGAGGACAGCATCTCACCTGCAAACGCCAATATTGCATGCGGACAGCCAGGCACTACCATGGTATCGACATTAATACCGGCGTGTTGAAGCTGCTCCACAAACGCCAACCCCTTGGCCGCCAGCAGGTCCTCCCGCGCGATGGCGACAAACGTCCGCAGCATATAGGCTAGTTGCTTATCCGAAACGTAATTTACGTTTGCAATCCAGGTAATCGGGTTTGCGTCGCCCAACCATAGGCGGCGGTACCAAAACATGCGTTCGGTCAAGGGATTGATGGTGTGCGGGTTAACGGTCCAAAAACCGCGGCCCGGGGTCGCCGTATTGTCGACGACGGGGACGATAAGGATCTGGTATAGCGGTTTTGTTTTATCGTCGTTGTCCAGATTACCGGCTTTTCCGAGCCTGATAAGGGTTACGGCCGACAGGAGGGCGCCGGCGGAGACGCCGCCGATGGCCCAGCGAATTCGGTCGATGCTGAAGCGGGTGGCGCCGCCGTCTTTGGAGAGGATCCACCTCACGCCTGCGATGCCATCCTCGTTGGCGGCCGGGTAACGGTTTTCAGGAGCCAGTCGGTAGTCGACGGAATATACGACGTAGCGGGCCTTTGTGCAATTGGGGTAGAAATAAAATAAATATCAGATATTAAAAGGTGCTGGCATTAGATTTTCCCTTGTCCAAAAGTATAACTTATTTGCGTAAATACGTGTTAGTAGATTTAGCTTATTCGAGTGATCCCCGAGCACGAACCCGCCGCCGTGGAACCAGACAAAGATTAGCCATCCGGATTTGGGTTTGCGTTCGTCGTTGTCATTAGTCTCAGGCGTGAGGACCAGGATGGAAAAGCCATTTAGTTGGACCTTTTCACTCAGAACGGGAACGATTTCAAACCCCGTTTTCTCCAAGGCCTGGGTCGGCCGCCGCATCGACGCATCCCAGGGCTGAGTATGGGTCGGCCGGATGTATTGAAGTGATTTCTCGTACGCCTTAACATATTGTGGATCCAGCTTTGGCCGAACATTGGGGTGTAGAGGGTGCCAAACCTGTCTTTGCTCGGTGGTTGATGACATTGGAATGCGGATGGGGATGATCGGGAAGAGAAAAGAAGTGATATCAAATAAAAGGAAAATAATGGAGAGAAAAGTGAGAACAGGACGGAAAAGTCGGACATAACCATAGCAAAAGGTTTCGGTAGCACCCACCACGAACATCTTCCCAGACCGATTTGCTATATTGTGCTCGTTATTATCGCAAAGGTAATCATGACCCTAATGTCCTCGCTAAGACAAATCAGGTTAGATTAAAACCACGATCCCGGGCGTATTATAAACCGGGCAAGCCAGCCCTCGACTCACACGGGACAGCGGCTTGTCCTATTCGCATGATGAACATAGTGCTGTTTGGTAGCGACGTAAGGGTGTTTATTTTGCCTGGGTACGCCTTAGGGCCTTCAAGTATGGGCGGATCTCGCCCATGCTCATGCAGGCCTAGCGCCGGAGGATTACTTTTAGAAATTTGGGGCCATTGAGGGCGTGTCCTTAGCTGGAACAAGAGCATCGTCTGGTGGGGCTACAACAGGGGCTATGTCATACTGTACAGCACTGTAGGAAGCAATGCGCCGAGGTTCCTCTACTGTCTCCTGCATGTTTTTCTCACGCCGACCCTCGAGTGATGCCCGGCATCGAAACCCCAAATCATTTTCGCAGGTCCTTTCAGGGAGGTGTTAACGGCTCGAATCTCTACGAGTAGACCCACACCACACGGAACCCTACCCTGCTGGGGGTGATGCATATCTTCCTGGTGCTAACTGTACAAGTTCTCGCAATGCTAACCCGAAATCCCACGATTTAATCTTGGCAACCCGCGCAACCAAATTGCTGGCATACTATCAGCTGAGAGTTTCTTTCGCGACCATGAAGAGATGGACCAGTGGAAGCAAGACCTAGTGGATGATAATTCTAGCGAGAAATTAATGGGTCCTTACGGCGACCATGTTGTAGAACTCCCCAGATAACAGGCGACAGGCACGTGTCTGGATGGGGAAATGGAGATCCACCCATCGACCACAGGTATTACTCTCACCGAGGTGGAAGCAATACAAAGGTTTCAATCGCCCACACACCCAGCAGCGCAGGGGGGACCCCTGTCAATGGTATCCCCGGATTCAGCCAAATTAAGTAGCACTCAGAGGTTGTCTCCACACGAGTGCCAGGTTCGGAAAGACCTGTGGGCAATTTCGTGAGCTGGTTTGTCCGTGTTGGGAATACCAATAAGCCCAAGTTAAGCATTGCTTCTATGGTTGAAAGGCCAATCGTAAAAATGTGCATTCCACCCAAGAAAGCCAAATATATATCAACCAGTTAGCGGCTATGCGGCGATGGTTGCTCAAGGGGTCAGCCCTTGTTTGCCAACTTTCAACATCCGACAATCACCTGCAATACCCAAAACGAGTTAACTCGCCTATAGCATTCTTTGGACAACGATCTTTTCACACACCTACGCCTACAGTACTGAAGAACATTCAATGGCCCATCGTAGCTATTCTACAGGCGCGGCGCATCCCACGAATGTCATACTACCTCCTCAAGATTTCCAGCATCTGCCGCCATCGCAGCCAGCACACCAGATGAACGGGTCCTCGCAGTCTTTTGGCATACATGCCGCAGCTTACCACGGGCATTCCTATTCGCCGGGGCAAGTGAAACGAGAAGGGCACTGGCCTAGCTCGCCTCGCCGCCAGACTTCGATGGGAAATGCGCCTGTGCCTCCTCAGAGCCCGCCGCCTCATAACGGGCTTTACCTGCAGTCGGAGCTCGGCGATCATGGCCAACCAAGCTTCCGGCCGCAGTGGTCCGCGCCGGCGCCTCCTGCAAACGACGGCCAAGTGCCCCTACTATCGCAGAGATATCCGGCACCTTACCAAGGAAACCACGACCTTTATCAACCGCCAGGCATGCAACGACATCTACAAAGTCCCCTACCATGCCAACCCTGCCAGATCTCGACGGTAACTCCCAATGGCCATCCTGCGCATGGCATAGGGCCGCAATCATCTGTGTCGCCTTCACCTCCCCAGCACCTGCTGCATATGGATGGCCGTAGGCAACAGTCTCAGGCGTCTCTGCCACACCCTCTCCCAAACCACGGCCAAGAACCTCCTCCTTCGTCACAGCAACCTTCGCAATCGCCACCCACGAACAAGGCGCCTAGCTTTAGTAACCCGCCAGGACCACCAGTATCTCCACAGAATATGCCGACGTCAATGCCTCATAATCCTTCTCAACCTCAAACGCACAACCACCCTCACATTCAGTCGCCGTATGAGCAGTCCCCAACCCACAATATGTATCCAACACCTTCCCAGGGCAACCAAGAATATAGCCCATACGGGAGTGCATCTTCGCGGCCCAGGCACCGCGCGGCTCAGGTATGTTACTCTGTTACAAATCTTTCGTCTCTCAGCGCTACGATAGCCAGCTGACTAGCAGTGGTTCATAGGCTTGCGATCGGTGCCGACATCTCAAAGCAAAGTGTGACGAGCAGAAGCCATGCAAGAACTGCAAAGAGAAAAACGAACTCTGCAACTACAAAGCCATTAAGCAGTAGGTGCTAAATCTGCATTTTCATCCACTCTGATTTATATAAATACAAGGCTAAACTAATTTGCCGTAAAGACAAGACAAGATAACGGAAATGCTCCAGGTGGTCACCAGCTTAAATACGAGTTTGTCCGACATGAAATCGTTAATGTCGAAATTCGATTCGCGCTTGACCAAGATTAAAGACACAATAATGGGAATAACCGCTGCCATAAGTCCTGGCGCCGCGCAAGATTTCCGCATGGTTCAAAAGGAATTGACTGGGAGCGAAGAGACCGCCTCGAATGGACAGCAAAAATCACCTAACTCTGGCCGCGGCGAGCTGCTTGTTTTCAAGGAGGCTGAGGAACCAATTGCATTCGTTCTGGACGATGACCGAGATGATCCACCTGGGTCTCCAGTACCTTCCGGAAAACCTGCGATCCCCGAAAACCACACTACAGGTACTGGCAATTTGCTTATGTGGCCGGCCATTAACGACCTCGTGGGCCACCTCTTGGAGGAAAACGGCATCAAATACCCAAAGACCTACCCGCTTGGCATCGAGGAGAACAGGGGTCTACTCCATTTGTATGGCCGAGGAGAAGGGATCAAGAAGCCGGGTGGGAAGGAGGTTCCCAACGATTTTGGACTTCTAACTTCTACTCCTTTTGAAGACGCAACACCATCGTTGTCCAACGAGTGGGGCTGTATGGGTGCCATGGATACCGCGCCCTACAGCCCACAAAACATCCCAACGCCCGAAGAGAAGACCCTTCCCCAATGGGGCCTCAGCTTTGAGCGAGATCACGTGTGGAAGCTTGTGCAAAGCTACCAGGATAACATGCAAAACATGCATCCCATTATTCTTCCCAAAGATCTGCATGCTCTGATCACAGACTTTCTCGAAAGCCTTCCCACGGTTTACGTGGCCAAGACCGCAAGGCCGCCACCGATCGCAGGGTTCGCAGCAAAGCCCAAAGTTGTGGGTAATAAGCGCAAGCGAGAAGACATTGACGACGGCTCCGAAACTGCCCCGCATCCAAAGCGACATGCGCCGTCCCGTCACATCAGCACTGCTGTGGTTCTTTGCATTCTTGCACTAGGCGAGATCTGTCTTCACAAGGATCGTATCCCCGATATCGTTCCGACGTTTGGTGAGATGCAGAGCACAGGCTCCACGTCAGGGCCGATGAGAAGAAACATAGACGTGATACCGGGTCTACATTATCTGGCCAACGCCACCGACATTATGGGTAATCAGATGACAGACACGACTATTTTGCACGTGTACGCAAATATCCTGGCTGGTCTTTACTACGGCCAGCTAGGGAGGGTGAAGGAGAATTACTGGCAGATCCATTATGCCTGCGTCAATGCCCAGCATCTTCTTAGGGAGTGAGTCGACTCCTTTTGGAAAGATAATGGCGTTGTTTTGGTTGCTAACGCTTCTGTCAAGCCACTTTTCTCGTCTTAGCGATGTCAGCGGCAAAGAACAGGACATCAAAGACATCCGATACTACCTTATCTACTGGACCTGCATGCAATTGGAATGGTACGTCGCCTTTGACTTCTGTTGCTCTGTCATCTTGCCTTTTTGTTGATACTGACTTGTTTGCAGTGACATTATCGCCGAGTTGAATCTGCAACAGTCGGGCATCAGTAGTTACGAGCAGAGCATGCCGCACCCCAGGTTGGACCACATGGTCGAGTCTGGAATCGATGAGCGTGTTGCCTATAGCTATCTTGGGCAACTGTGGTTACGCAATATACTAAACAAGGCGCATACCATGGTATACGGGCCCAAGTCGGAGAGAAAGGGCTTTACCCTGAAAACTTTGGTCGAGGCCTTGTATTACAATCTGACAAACAACGAAGACCTTTGGTGGCCAAGACATCACCCTCACGAACCCACGATTCTGGCCGACAACATCCTCGACGCCAGATTGCGAGCCAAGTATTGGGGAGCTATGAACATTATTTGCCGCCCCGTCATCAAATCTATCCTGTCGAGGGGTTACATGGCAAAGCAAGAAGGGGTCGACATGACTGACCCTCTGAACGAGTTTGTGGATCCCTACAACGAAAGTGTTTTAGAAATAGCACGGAGAGGCATCAATGCGCTTATCCACAGCACTCAGGCCTTCCACAATCTCGCTGAACCGCGGTATATTGTCACCAACAGTTTTGGCACCGCTCAAACGTAGGTTTTGGACACCCGGTCTGACTTTTTTCATACAGCTGACATTTATCTTTTACACGCTAGTCAATGGGGAAACCTAATTACTCTTGCCGCGATATACAAGAACGAGCACCTCTCGCGTTTTATCAACCCCTTGGGGCTCAAGTATCTTTTCGACAAAACGATACAGTTTTTCGAAATCATCTCGCATCCATCAAGTGCCCTCGAAATTGACAGAAAAATTCTCGTTGGCCTGAGGGAGTCTTTATTTTCCGATGACTCGACACGACCCGAGCCGCTCCCAACCACCAGTTCAAGCGCGACCAATATGACGGATTTTCACACTTCAACAGCCACACAGTCTTCGTCCCAGCCAACCCAATTAGGGCCTCAACCGTTGCCCCCGAAAGGTCACCTGCCATTCCCATGCCCTCCTACACCGCCCTATCAGACACAGAATGAAGCAGTAGATTTTCAGTTTTAGGAATGTAGCAATGCAAATATAATTGGCCAGATGCCCAAGAGAGCGTCTTTCTACGGGCTGCAGTCAGCCACTCGCAAAATCCTTGCCGCTTTGTAAATAATGCAGACTCGCAGCTGATATATCTGTAGGCTGGTATGGGTCATGCAGGAAAGACGTGGTGAAATACGCCTGTTCATCGCACGACCAATGACGCTTGCAAGCACCCCTATATTGCGAAAGCAGACCGTTGTAAGCATGCCTGGTTAATGCAGCCCCGCAAACGATGTCGGTTTGCCGGGTGTTATCCGGTTAACTTAGGGAACCGGCTATCAGTGCCAAGCCTGGTGCTTGGTAACAAATAGCTGCGGTGCGGTCCTGCCTCGACATTTTCGCGAATGTAACGGTTAGCTGCAGCCGAGAATGGAGGATTTCGTGTTATAATTGTATGCACCAAAGCATCGGGTATCGTGGCCTGCCTAAGCATATGCATCACGCTACAGCTATCACATTATTGCCCAGTCACTGACAGAAGTAACCCACGAGCATGATGTGTCTCTGTATAATACGGCCGAAAGCTACAACAAAACTTCGTTGGGTTTCTATGTTTACACAAATGCAAAATGACTGCAACGAAGAAGACATTTTTGCTGGGAGGCCGGCCAAGGCACCCCTGGTCTGGGCTCTGCTGCATTCCTTACCTGCTTCTATTGCTAATGTGCGTCGGTTGTAATCATATCTTGTTCTTCCTGCACGTGGACAACGACCTACTCGCCTTCGTCTCGTTCGTTTCAGACTTTGTTCAGGATCGCTTATGGGGCCCTTTTGTACCTTTGCTAGATGCTGCCACGGCCGACGCCTTGATCAAGTCGGACGCCTCGGACGCCTCAGACAGAAAGCTGATCCGTAAATCAGACTCGCTCGCCACGGCCGTCAAAACATTCCTCAAAGTGGAGTCGACTTTCGTTACATTCGTGAAGGTCCTTGTTCAGGCTGGGTTCTCACTGCACCTAGCTATTCTTTCCTCTCTCGTTTTAATGAGCGTTCTAGGATTGATCACCTTCCGCCTTTTTGCGCCAATCGCAAAAGAGGTCCAAACGCTCAAATCCTCGAGGGATTCTTGCTTGTATGTGTTACTTTGTCCAGAATTACGGCCCCAACTAACGCATTTGCAGCGAGAATTTTGACGCCGGGGCAGAGGAAAAGGCCCGACTTTACACGGCTTCCCTACAAATGCGCGAACTGTTGCGGGCACTATGGAAACTATTGATATGCTTCCCGGTTGCCCTGGCTTGGTATTTCTTGGGCGCCAGGAGGGGAGATATTGCGATTTACTCTCGACTGGCACATCAAATCAGCTCGGCGATTGAGAGCTTTGAAAAGATGAGCCAGACTCTGCCCAAATCTATACACATTTTACAGATTATGTCCGAGGGTGGCGGAGCCTGGAACTTTTTCGTCACGGCGTGTGCGGCAATTTTGAACCAGATGCCTCGGCATGGGGATGCTGAGGAAGCCTGCGGCATGCAGGCTCCTGGGATAGGATACATGGGGTGCAAGTCTTAGGAATCCTTCTTCACAAGCGCACAAAGATGTGTTTGGGTAGCCGGATTTGACGCCATGGTTGCTGACTTAAGGGCGCGTGTATTTCGCATAGCTTCACGATTGTTGGTAATTGAGAGCTTGTACAAATACAACAGTCCTTCTTGTCCTTGTGCAGTAACCAGTCCAACTACATGGGTTTCCAAGTAAATGTCTGGCATGGACGGAGGGGGGGTGAACCTGGGAGACTGCGAAGCGACTTGCCCCTGGAAATGGCCGAGTGGGGACAGGCTGAAGTAACATGGGCTGTCAGGACAAACAGTTATGTTATACGGCACATCATTGACAGGCATGAGTGTAATACCTGTGTCCAGCTGCAGGTCGATGGTAGGTGCGCAGCTTGGCAAGGACATGGGTGGATCCAAAGTTAGGTGTTTGGAGAGAACGCTCCAACCCCCTGCAATCCGAAGGTCTTGGAACATTGTGCACTTCCAGTCAGCAAGGGTTTGGAGAGGACGCTGGTGCACTTCTAGTTAGCAAGGGTTTGGAGAGAACGCTCCAAACCCCTGCAATCTGAAGGTCTTGGAACATGGTGCACTTCCAGTCAGCAAGGGTTTGGAGAGAACGCTCCAACCCCCTGCAATCTGAGCAGACTCACCTCAAAGAATCTTAGCACCTGGTAACTTGCCCCAACCCCTGGTTTCCTTCAACTCTCTTTTCAACCGTCGTTCGTTTCGCTCGCCAACTTCCCTCCGTCAACAACTGAGCACAGCAATTTACCCACTTCACACGCCTTCTGCATAATCTCCCGTGCGCCCTAATGGCTAACTACGATTCGGACGATGAGAGACTCGCCGAGTTGGAGGAACAACAATTGATCCTGGATGAAAAGAAAAGAGAAATAAGTAATAACAAAAAGATCAAGACCGATGCCAAAAAGGTTTTAGACGATTTGGAAAAAATGTTGAAAGCAACAAAAGGAATTGGTGAGGAAAAAAAAGGAAACGGAAGGGATAAATCCAAGCCCGCCCAGAAACACCTTTGTGCGAATTTGCTGCCATTGCGTTACCATGACTGCCAGCCACAACGTCCAGAGGTGAGAGAAGTCATCTCCACGGCCCCCAACATAACTCCCTGGAAAATGATAGATGTCACCGGCTTTATTTGGCTGGCAAAGTATCTCACAAAGCCGAAACTGGAAACATTGGCAAAATATCCGAGCGGACTCCAAGACGGTATCAATTGTATCAAGGAGAACGTCGACTATACCAATTTTCCCGAACATTGGCTTCGGTTATTTAGTAGTTGGAGGATGAATAGTCCAGGACTGTCCGAGCAATTCTTTAATGGTAAGTTACACCTAGCACCCCGGCTGCATTAACTAACTTGAAAATACAGAGGCCGTGAATGCTATGAGGGAGCATTACTCAATCCCACTTGATCTTGATTCACCGAGACGGAAAAAGCAACGCGCTTTCCCCAAGCAGCCGTTTGATCATAACAGCACGTCCGCACCTGCAAGCCCCGTGACGACCGGCCATCAACACCTCGGGGCCGGTGTGACTTGGGCCACGACATCTGGTAAAACGTCCCGATGGACCCCTCAGGCCTGTTTGTGTTTAACACTTAACGTTAACCCACAACAGCTACTCAACCGGCTTCTGTGCCCCGGCACTTCTCCGAAGCTCAGCCACTAAGGTCAATTGCGCTGGAGCACCCACGGCACAACCATAATGAAGTATCTCCGGATGGCGCTCGCGCCAACACGCCCCGTCCAACTGCGCCAGGAGATTTTGGTAATACAACGGGCGATCGGTATACCCAGAATACCTCTCGGCTACCTTTCGAGGCCTCATCCCCTCTCCACTTGGTCGGGGTGACCTGTGCTCTAAAACATAGTACCACTGCGTCTCGTATGTCTCACCTTACTGACAATTTCCCTTCCAGCGCTCCCTTGCTCTAGTGGATTGGTCCTTTACACTCCAGATTCCACTGACGCGAGCCTTCATAGCTCCTATCGACCTACCACCCAACCCTTCCGCCCCCCCATATTTTCAGCAATCCTCTGCCCGAACACTGGGGGCGTCGCCTCGTCGACCTTGGGAGCTAGACTCCTTAGCGCAACCAGATGGCCATCCTATCGGTCTGGAAAACATTCGAGACAGAACTTTCGAGGACTTGCAACGGAATGAGAATCCGGGTTCGTGTGAAGCACCGACACCACAAAAAACCCTTCGTGCTGGAACCTTCTATCGAGTCTTCCCAGAAGCTCTTCAGAGTTTGGGGTTTCCCATCCTAGATTTGACAGAAGGCAACAACAATCAAGTCGTGTTTATGGAAGACTTGAGGCCTGTCCTCATGCTTATCCCTAGTAAAGACTATCTGAATAACCTGTTCTCAAAGGAACCCCGGCCTCAGCTAATGTAATTTCTATGTCATCAATTGAAGTTATTTTCCCATCAGAAACGATGATGTGTTGCCCGTCTTTTTTCATGTGGGCTGAATTCCCTTTCAGCATAAAGCCGCCTTTCGGGTTGGGTACACACACCCAACCAGTCTCGCGGCCCCTCTGGTACCCTCCCATTTTAGATGCAACAGACTCTTTGAGCATGACGCTATGGAGAGTGCGGTTGCCGTCAAGAATAAGAACCTCTGCCCATGTCTGGTCAAGGGACAGAGGATCAATCACTTCCAGGCCAACCTGGTCTTCCAGGTTGTTATTTCTCACAAATTGGCAGAGCTTGTCGATAAACGTGCTGAGCTTGGCTTTGGGCAGCTCAGGGAGACCTCCTTCGTGAAACTCGTACGGGTGAAAATTCCCAGCTGGGGTGACAACGAAAATGTATCCGTAGTTTTCGGGTAGATCCTTCGCGGCTGTGGGCTTTGCCCAACGGCGGATGTGTCCTCGACCTTGAACTCCATATATGACGGTACCAGGGGCGGTACTAATGTGTTTGTGAGGATCGTGGACACCGAATATTTTGTCGAAACCGTGGTCTCCGATAAGATTGGCTATGTAAGAAGAGTCTTGGTCGGATAGGGTTCTGTCCTTGTTGCTTGAGCAAGTTTTGCTCGCGAGGGTACCATCATCCACGAGCTTGTTGTAGCTTCTTGGATTAGTAAATATTTTCCAAAATGGACCGTCACCGAGACTCACATGTTGTTGGTTTCCTCCAAGTGTTTGAAGGTAGCTGTCAAATTGAGACCAGCTACGACTTGTGCCGCCATTGAGAAATGTGGACAAAGCAGTGTGTGGTGTGGTGAAGGTCGAAACTTGCCTGCAATGGCCAAAATGGCAGGTTGCAGATTAAGTATTGCGAGGCCAGGTGGGCACGAGTGACTGGATAAAGCCCACGCGCTTGGTCAGCGTGTGAACTTTTTTTTGTAGCTCAATAGAAAGTCGAGCTCGCCGTCTGTCTGTAGCGAGTCCTTGAGATGTGCATCAAACATTGATCAGATAAACTGCTCAAGGGCAGCCACAGAGTTTGCCATGTGAACTCATGGTGCGAGAGGAGGGGTACCATGCCACGAGTAAATTCGCCTTACTTGCATTAGTTGACTGGGAGATATTCTGCACGAGCACATCGAGACCCTACCATACAAGGTCCTCAGGCAAGGATGGGATGCAATGGGTTGAGAAACTTTGATCTTCAAGCGCAGAATGCGCATGTGATGGCTTTGCCGAACGGGGATAGGTCGGAAACACGTTCTTGCAGGGCTCACTGCGCAACCCGACGATTAAAGGACAAATCACTTACAGTAGTGAGCGGGGTTTTGTGTGCTGCTGCCTGGACGTTGAGGTCACGAGCTGCCCCACCCCCACCCCCCAAACGGCTTGTTCAAATCAGATACGTAATAGATTGCTATCAAATCCTGCTGCTCGCGAGTATGAGGGATTTATGAAAGCTGATGGAACGGTGAGATGTTTGGAGATGGGCTGAAAGAAAAGGTAAAAAGGTGGGGCCCTCCACAAGTTTGAACATGATGGTGGGGAGTAATCGGATATACTTTGTAGATTAAGGTCTCCCTTGGACAGCTATGGGGACTCGCTAAAGACTTATCTCCGAAGCTGGAGCCCATTTGCCCAAGCTAGAACCTAATACGGCAAAGACGGCCGGCCACCTGTGTACATCCATCAAATCTCGAGGATAATTTTATGATTTGGCTGCATAGCCGCTGGTTCGACGCGATCAACCAGAGGCAGTATGGAATGAAGCAAAAGCCTGTGGCACCAACGTCGCTGGCAGTTGCTGTTGAGACTGGAAGGGTCCATCACTACTACGCCCGACGGTTAGGTGCATGCATTTACTTTGGTGCACCACCGCCAAATGGATTCCTCGAATCCCAACTTGGATGCGAGGATGAAATGGAAGAAGAAAAGTGAGCGAGTGCCTGGCACGTACCACCAGTCTGCAAGATTCCCAAAAGTTCCCTGACAACAGCAGCGAACATAAGAGCGACAGCACGGGACCAGACGAAACTGCCTGCCTGAGGCAGTCACTTCTGTTCCAAATACGCGAAAGGCATGTGACCACTCACGTGAGCCCGATTCCATGACGGAAGTCCTAGCGCAACTTACGCCAAATTTTCTTCTACTGCAGGCGCGTCGATGTTTGGCTCTCTATCCAGTACTTCCATCGATATTACTTAGACGAAATTCCTTGCTCGATTAGCGCCCTACCGAGCGACAACCTCAAGCATGAAACTTCCGCAAACGCAAATGTCGCGGCAGCTTACGGACTCCCTCGATCAAGCCGCCGACGCCGCCCGAAAACTAGATCCTACTCTACATTGCATTTATAGCAAACAGGGCATGACTACCAAGAGTCTTACAGGATCATTCTGGGCCTGGTCCGGCTCGAATTGCTCCAGCGTCTTGTGAATGAGGGTCACTTTGGAACTGATTTCGAGAAAAAGCTCTTGGCATGCATCGTAGCTGTCCCCGACATACTCCCTGATTTTTGCATCATCCAGAGACAGAGCGGCCGGTAGGTTCAGGATGGTCTGCTCAAATAGTGCATTCCCGATGTTGATGTTCAACGGCGCAGCCCTGGCGTGGCGGACGAGCAGAGTCGATTGCGCTCTGACGTGGGACTCGAGGATCATGAAGCGCAGGTGCACTCGTTTGACCCCGTCTGCATAGTTTTTCAACGCATGGAGCTTGGTGCGGGTCTTCTTGACGCCCTTGACGGTGCCTCCGATCAAGGGAAGCAAGCCGAGAGTTAGCGAGACTGGATCCATCGAGGGCGTCTTGAATTGTCGATTGGAGTGGTCAGAATCTGATCTCATCCCGTGGAGGCAAGGATATTTATGGCGGGGGTGGCCGTGCAGGGGAAGGAACCTGAAGCCTGTCGTGCCGAAGTGTAACAAGTCGCTCAGCCGCACCTTGCAAGCAACGAGGGAAACCAATCGGGTTCGGACACGACAGCCACGCGACGATCGAGGGGTTTGTACCAATCACCGCGGTCTGATTGATACGCCACCTTTAGGCGGTCTTTACTCTTGGGTTTTGGTTTCATCCTCTCGTCCTTGCAACGCAATCTACATTACCCACGTACCCAAGGTAGACATCCATCTAATACTATGGCATGTTGGAGCCATGTCTGCATCGGCCTTGACTCCTGACGACATCCGTCCTCTCAAACTGTCAAAGTTGGACGGCAGCCCCAACCCAGCAACTCGTCGGCGTCGGTTTGAACTGAAGCCGGATTTTCCATCTCAACTGGCGCTCATTGCTGCCAGGAATGGCCCTGTCGATTACGTCCCTGCATGGGTCTCAGACACCAAAAATGCATCAGGCCGCAAACACAGCTTGACCTACATGGAGCGTCTATGCCACGGTGTTCGCTCAGTGTTCTGCGTCTTGTTGGAAATGCCCACGCTCCACCGAAGAGAGCCCCCGGAGATCATCAACAGCGTCCGTCGAAGCTACGAGACTGTTGTCATCTGGGATGATGATTTCAATGTTTCGCTCGGGGGCTTGAACGAGACATTCCAGAGGAGCCCCGAGATTAGAAATCTGACGGCAAAAGTCCTAAACGAGGTCGCCGAGATTTTGACCAAAGGTATCGCTTCTTGCTTGAACGATAAAAGGTCGAGGCTAACTAGTGCATTCTGTACCCCCTTCCGAATGCAGGACTAGCTCCTCTATTGTTCGGCTTTGAACTGGGCAAATTGAAAGCCCTCCAGGACTTGGTCCCTGAGGGACGGTTTCTGGAAAGTCACGGCTACGACTCAGATGAAGAGGATGGAAACAGTGGCGGCGCTCGCGAGACGCCGAAAGACCTTGTCGAGATAATCAAGTCCCTGTCGGCAGCCACCGAGTGTCTCAGCAGCATGGCACCTCTTTACGAAGAGCCTCCTGTGGAGTTTATTCCTTATGAAACGGAGAGACAGGCAGATGATGGAACAGCCAAGTTTAGACCGGAGCAGGCCTTTCTTGATCAGATTCTTGAGCGGCTTCCTAACATCAACCACGATCTGGCGACTACATTGGCACAAGCCAATGTGTGGCGAGTTGTTCACTGCAGGGAGCAGCAGGACGACGAGAAAAAGGACGGCGACAGCGACAGCATTAGCAAAAACCCTTTAAGCGACTAGCAAATATGCAAGGCCACGCGAACTACTGGCAAGCCAACTCGGAAAACGACTGCCTCCAGAGACCGGCAGGATTGTCTCAACAGACGGCATATCCGTCAGCTTGTCCCAGCTACCCACCGGGTCCGTCCTTCAGCCATGACATCAAAATCGAACTGCCTTCCACCCCGAGCCGCGGGCGATCGCCAGCTTTGGGCAACATACACATGCGTCATGTGAGCAGGGCCGTGCCCACAGTTGGCGCAAGAAACTTTCCCCGCCGTGAAAGCCCCGAAATCAAGGTCAGACCGACATGGTCACCCACACGGGCTCTGGATCTTCTTCGGGCCATTTGGTGAACATGCTAATGATGAAGATGGAGGAGAATGACCACATACCACCAGAACCAGATACCGAAGATGTAGGTCGCTGTCTTACGCCCCTCATGGACATGTTTTCGATTGCCGTTCAAGTTGTTGACATTGGCACAGCGCAAGTCACCCACGGCAAAGGGCAAGTTGAAGAATCTAGCCTGCCCCTACGAAGACTGCAGCCATATGTGTGCCCAGCAAGGCCAACTCGAGACACACATGCGCAAACATACAGGGGAAAGGCCATTTGTAAGTTGCTATACTTTTTCCATCCCGTACCAATCATCAACCTGTGGGCGTTTCGAGCTGTGCCATGGGTTGAGTTACTCGCCGAATTATTAACTCCATTTTGTTTTTGACAGTCCTCATCCACCTCTGCGTTGTGGCCCCGAAGAATAGTGTGAACATTTCCCTGGCTGAAGGCTTTGCTGGTGGTTGGGGCAAGCTTATATCTTACAAGATCGGCACTCTTTCTGAGGTTTGTCTATCTATTGGTGAGCTTTGCCTTGATCTTCGATGCTATTTATTCCCTGTATGAACTTTATTTTTTTTTTACTTCAGTTATTTTTTTCCTCTGTTATGGGCCAAGACCAATCGCTTGCGCACGTTGCTCAGAGCGGCCCACATACTGATGAACCACGTTATCTCATTCCTGCTGTTTATCCCACTTTATCCTAAATATCTCTCAAATTCGCTTCTACCATTGACATGTTTGTTATTGTTCATTTTGAATCTCCACACAAACGAATCTTCTGGAACAAGGATATGGCCAGGAATAGATTCGGTATCCGCCAGACTCTCTTCTAAGTCCGTCTCTGGATGGGCTAGACTAAGACTGGTCGCCGGGGAGATACTGAACATCCCAACTCCTCCCGAGCCCATGCTTTCAACTTCGGAGCTTTTGCATGTGCTATTTGTACTCGATTTAAGATTATAGACTTCGCACATGCGATCGTGCGTCTTATCTTTGTGGGCTTCGCCCAAATTTTGAATTAGGACCTCGGGCGAGATATTGGGGCATTGAAGTTGCAGTAGCTATTGCTTTATAAAGCCTTGCTTGTCGTAATTCTGACTCCAGAACCCTTCTTTTGAGGTTGTTAGATTAGGTTGAGGTAGATATCGTTTGTATCGCGTAGGACTGTTCTCTCTTGTCGATGTTCCTGAAGACATTTCCGATGCTGTGTTTGGGTATATTCTACATCAGCCCTGCGAAACTGGGATAACAAGCGAGTGGAGGGCTCAAAAGTGCGAAAATGCGTTTTTGATCGCGCCCTTGGCTACATGCACCAAGCCGGCGTTGACTTACTTTGGATCGATGCCCACTGCATCCGCCAAGGTGCATGCAACCATGATGATTGCGTCGACTATGACCAATGCATTGAGAAGCTTAATGCTATACAGGCAATGGATCTTGTCTATCAGCTGAGCAATCATCCGGTAGCGCTGCTAGGCCGGCCTTTGAAGTCGACAAACGAATTGCAACTCCTTGCAGGGGTTCTTGAGGGCCGTTTCGTCACGGGCGAACTTGAACACAGGTTATCAGCAGCTTATGGTCGCGGCGAGGCGATGGAAGCTTTGTTGCTGCTTAGGAGAATTACGAATGACAGGTGGTGGTCTCGCGCTTGGACATTCCAGGAAAACTACCGCGGTAGAGACAGGATGAAGCTATTGATCCGCCATGACAAGTCTCTCGAGTCGCAGAAGAGGCTGTGCTCCAGTTTCGGAAAAATACCGGGAGAGTTGTGCATCTGGTCTGTCCATTTCTCCAAAGAAGCAACGCGGCTGTGCCTTGCTCTGCGCAAGGTGACGGGATTGTCACGGTTGGAGCGTGAGCAGATCGACCTCGTGCTCAGAGCTGCCGGGAGATACAAGCTCCTGCTATCAGCCTCAAGCCCCATGACCTCAACAGTGATCACCGATATCGAGAAGCGCGGTTGTTCGAACTCATGGGATCGGCTCGCCATTGTAGCTAACTGCTGTCGTTACAGAGTGAGGCCCGACCACGGGCCACTGATCCAAAAGTCCCATAGTCTCAGTCTATCGGTTCTAGCCATGTGTCTGCTCAACGGCGAGATTCTCGACAACAGCCAAGACAGTTTGCCATCGGTAGCCGAGCTGACGGTATCGGAATTCATTAAGAGGGTTATGTTCCGGAAATTCAACGCACCCGAGAACGACCCTCGGCCATTGACATACAACAAAGGCTCTCGGCTGGTCGACGTCGAGATAACACGGCACGGCATCAAAACGCGCGGCCATCTGTGGAAGCTAGGTTGCGTTGTTAATACCGCAAATTTCCCGCCAGACTTGCCGTGGATTGAGGAAGCCCACGGAAATCTTAACTTGCACGAACGGAAAGCCTTGCTGCAGCTCGCCATCTTTCTCAAGGATACGGACGATTTTCTGGCCGACCAGATCTACGATTACCTAAATTACGACGCCAACTCTGTTGGGAAACGTTGGGTAACCTTTACCGAGAAGCATCTCTATGACATGGCTGTGGAGCTAGCTGTAGCGATTCTAGCACGCCAAGAGCTGATGCTAGGTAAACTATGGAACAACCCATGGCAGCCTTCCTACAGCGCAGTCTTTGTTCTTCAAGAAACAGAATATAATGGGCCGTCACCGTCACCTTCCTTTGCCTTCATATCGGTGATGCAGGGGCAAATCGGTTCACAGCAGCACGACGCTAATGATCTCGACTACAACGCCTCTCTTGCAGTCGATATTCAAGGTTCAGCGGGCGGCGAACCGCGCCTCCGTGTACAAAACTGGCTGCACGGCATGTGTTTTTTTCAAAAGCTGCCAGCGTACCAGAGTGGTTTTTCCTTGGCCAAAGTCGCTGCAGGCAGTCGGACCGTAAGGGCCCAAAGATATGTGAGGCCAGACGACAATGTGGGCACAGATTTGTATGGAAATAACGTCGCCATGGCATGCGAATACAAACGCAGTATAGACCGAGCCAAGGTGAGATGATAATTAGCAGAGATCTAGCATCCAATATCAAGCTAAAGGGAGACATGATAGAATATCTTTATACCATAATGCCGTGAAATCTCGTAGCATAGGTAATGCAATTATTTTACGATGGTCCCTAAAGTTACCCTAAATGCGGGGACGGGCCGGCCACTTATATCCCTTCCAGTTGCATCAGTCGATGTCTAATGCTTATCGATTGCAGCAATTTTTGGTGCTACATGATTGGATGACTTGTCACCTGTCTCTGGTCATGTGATCGGCCCCATCGTGTCCCTTATTCGTCGATAGAGGAACAGCTGTACAGGATGCTCGTCGCGATGTCGCTTGAATTCTTCTAAGCTTCCATATGCAAATTAGCAGCGACGGCGATTCGCCACATGGCTGAGATGCCCGATCAAGACTTCACGGGTTAGCAAATACTTGATGTGATGCTCCTCAGCGGTGCATGCAGAGCCTCTCACGGCTGGCTAGCCACAGGATATGGAAGCGGCAGCCCCGCTGGTCAAGATCACTGAGGAACTTCTCGACGGCGTAGACGGCATGAAGCAACTGAAAGCCCTCTGAATGTACGAATAGCACCAATTATAAGTTATCGAGAGAGAAACATGAATGGCGAACAATTCCTTGCCGTCAAAATCACCCAAGAGATCAACTCGCAATGAGGGCCGCTGGATTTACCACTATTTCAGGTCGTCCAATTTGGGAGGAGACGGGAAGAGCAAGGGTGGGAAGGTGATAGGTGATGTCACATCGCCACCTGTGAACACGATGGGGCAGGCACAAAGTCCAACATCTAATATGCAGCTGCGGTAGGCTGCTTTTCATGAGTTTCAATAGTGAGAGAAGCTGTTACACAATTTCTTCCCATTAACTTTGGATACCCCGGTCACCGGCCACCCTGGAACGCGACGCCAAGTTTCCACCCCCTCGTACAAAATCGCGTCGCGTTCCAAAACCACGCGTCCGGTTGACAAGTGGTCTTTTGCAATCGAATTTTTGGTCAAAGATGAAGCCATATACAGAGACACAAATGCACTTTGCGATTCAGGCGGTGGCGGAGGGCCAGCCAGTTAGGGCTGCCTCGAAATACACTCACTACATGCCCAGCTACGGCAGTCCGACATGCTTCCCAACTCCTTCCAGGAATTAATCAACACGCCATCCGGCACCTGAAATGCCCTGCCCTTCTTTAATTCAGCAATCACACTTCTTGCCAAGTGTGCCTCATTCCAATGAAGCACTGCATAGTCCTCCTTAAACCTCAACGTCTTGCATCCAACAACACTCTCAACTCGCCGAATCCACTCGGAATTCTGCTCATTTGTCCAGTTGTCTGTAACCACCCAACAGAAATACAACTCTTTCCAATCAGGTGGAATGGCAGAAAGTAACTTGACTCCGGCTAAGCGCTGCGCCTGAACAACTTCCGGATGACCAAAACAACCATCAGTTAAATCGACATACCCCTCGTCAAACTCGGTATACCCAATCAAAGGGGACACGACCCTCAGTAACAAACCAGCAACTCCCACTGCTGGCACTTGATCATCCGCCTCCGGATCCCGATCAACATAAACAACCCGACTGCCACACCCGTCGGGAAACTCGCTGCTCTCCATACTCTCCTCCCTCATGGGCGACTGGTTCGAAGGCATCTACTGCTGTTTTGCCCCTAGATGATAACGGCCGCCAAACTATAACGGTAGCCAAATCAGTCAGCCTCCGTGCCTGATTAGTAACATAGCTGACTACCCACGGGAGGAGTGTCTCTTGGCACTAGGGGATACTAACTCCGGGTCTAGGACGTTCTTCTAAATGCGCAATAATCCGTATGCACAAACAGAAAAAAACCCTCTGTTTTCTTCATCTAACTACCAATTTCTCGTTCCAACTCAATGTAGGAGTTTCGTAAAGTAGATATGTAAAAGCACTCAGCGCCCCTAACTGCGATGTGTATAAATCGTCTCGATCGTGGATGTTCTCTGAACGATGCGGGGGGAAGAGGATATAGAACGAGCAGTGCCTTCAGTTGGGGATGCTCCCCTTCTTATGCTTTCACGTGCCTGGACTTTGGGTACCCAATTGCTTAGTAAGCGTTCACGTGTTGATAAGCTTCTTATCAATCGTATCCACTCTCCCTACTATTTGTTTGATCAGTACAGTAGGCATCATGGTCCAGAACCAGCTTCAATTATGGCGCCACAACAGTTATTTGCCTCATGAAGAGCAGGGGTGGAAGCCAAGACGAGGTAATTCCAACTAGCGCAAAATTATACAAGCCTGCCCGAGGGAGTAAATATGAGGCGCTCAGATTCAACCTCGGCTTGAGCTCTCCCCACTGATCCCTCTCATCTGGCTTGGAGACATTGTATTTACTTCATAGCTACAGTTAGGAGCATAACCATCTTCCTCTCGACAAAACACATAGACTTTCTCTACTTGCCCCATACAGTGTCAACAATGGCTGCCTTGATTACTGTGTACCCATGCGTCCGGACAATGGTTGCGCTAGTGGGGCGTTCTTATAGTAATGACATCACGTGGCAGGCTTGATTGTAAGCCACCTTGGATTTCTAATCGGACTTAGCTGACTGACCGAGGGGCATGTAGCTGTATTTAAGCCCAAATAATGTCACAACGATAATAAAACAATCCTAGAGAAAAATAGTGGCAACAATTCATAATTACAGCAAGCTTTACGTATACCAAAAGTTCACATTCTTAGGTCCCTCATGTGGCACGCTATAAGAGGTATGATAAACGATGCGATAAATCCTGCCTATTGTCGACGTTGGTCTGTACTCAGTAGGAAGCCATAGAATATTTAGCATTCCCTATCACAATCCAGGTCTTTTCAGGGTTAAGGCCAATACTGCAGGTAACTAGAGATAAGGGCATTTCCTCGGGCGGCTACGATCCACTTAACAAAGAGTTTGTAACCGGGTTTACAACTCCAAAATCAGTAACCAGTAGCGTGCTGGGTAGTGAGTGCAAAGCGAGACTTTGTGTAAAGCCTAGCGAAAGTGTCTGGCGATGCGCACCTGTTTCCGCGTCTCAAAGCCGTAATGTTACATCTTCTGACGCCGACGCGACCATCTGGCCGTCCGGCGAAAAGGCTACTCCATAGGTAGTATTGCAGCTGCTGCGCAAAGTGGCTTAGGCAGCGTGGTTGCGCCTTCACTCTTCGTCACTTGTCAGAGTGCAGCGATGGGAGGTTACGGGGCAGCGGCTGTGTTTGGAATGGTCCAGGTCGTAGTACACTCGAGGAGCAGTACCGACCGGTTGGTAGCGAAATGAGGGCGTTATGAGTATGGGGGAAAGGTGCTTGGTAAGTGACGGCCTATGCGTTGCTGTGTAATGCGTACCGACAGCTTGGTAGCGAAACAATTTTTGGTGGATTTGAAAATGATATCTGGGCATTTCCAAGGTAGAAGCCCACTTTCCCAGCCCCTTCTGCGTTGGTGCGAACCAATCGCCGTATCATGACCGAGTCAGAAGATCAATCCCTTCCAGGTGTTGGACTCGTTGCTGCACGGAATACGCATCCGATGGCTCGGCTCCTATCCTCCGAGCCATCCACCCATATTCTCGTCAAATTGTTTCCAGCTGGAAAAATTTAGGAAGTTTACCTTCCAGTCTACTGCATGTTGATGCATAAACATCTGGAGATGGAATCCGTCCGATTAAACAATTTTGTGAATCGCAATAGGGTAATTCTAATTCCTGGGCCCTAATGTAGGACACCAGGTAAATAATTTCTACTGAAGTCACGGTGGCTGTTTCAACGCCGCAAGTCGAAGCACAGGCACCGGTGCTATACCCGCAGTCGATAACCCAGCCTGCCCAGGTGACGCAACAGGAACCCACGCAAAACCACTCATCTGCAGGCAGCTCGAATACCAAGCTAAAGACGGCGCCGAGAAGTAATGTGGCAACAAGTCTGACTACAATCACTAACCCGAAATCACCATTTGAAAGATACATTGGCTTTTATTATTGGGCAGAACATGGCAGCAGCTGTACAAGCTCGCCAGTACTTTTTCGACCAATGCATACGAATCATTCCAGGATGCTTGAGGATGAGGAAAAAAGAAAGTTAGGATAACATCGCATTTCTGCTGCCTGCAGTAGGTCATTCCGTACGTCCGCCAAGTAATTTTCAAGATTTTAGCAAGAATTACTTGCGCCTCATGATCCAATGTTTCCATAATGGTGGAAAAAACGTGTGTTGTGATGGAAGTATGGTTCTGGGCCGAAAAGTGGCCAGAGTACTCCACGGGGAAAGTGTAGGCCTGACTATACGCAGCGGCAACGGTATCATAGAAGGAGCAGCCATTTTCAACTCTCGGGGGAGACCAAAAATTGTGAAGCAATTTGGGCCTGATTTCGGTTTCCTGTGATTCCAAGTTTTTGTCCTTAAAGCCCAGTTCTGGACCCTCCAACGTAGTGACCCCTGGCTTCTAGCTTTTACTAAAGCTGTGAACGTAAAGCAGAATTCCAATGGAGGTGCAGCCATTTTTTGTGTGTCTTTTTGCTTTTAGAAGGATACGTACATAGTAAGTCGAAGTCCTTTTTGTTGTTTTGCGTCTCTAGTCCATGACAACAATAACAACAACAACAACTTAGCAGCTCAACAGTAGACACAATGCCCAAGCAATTCCTCCATCTCCGGCCCCTGGGCTGGGAGTCCGACCCGGAGGAGGAGCGCTTCAGGCTGTCCACCATCGACACCATACCCAACTGCGCATACACCAACTACGCTATCTTTTTCCGCCTCCGGGATGAGGAGAAGAGCTGCGCGGTAGAGCTGCTGAAGTTTGGGCTCGAGCGTACCCTCGCTCAGGTTAGGCACCTCTGCGGGACAATTGAAAAGGATGTACAGGGCGGGTACTCATTCGTCAAAAGGCGGGATTCGAGCGTGCAGGTCGTTATCCATAACATGGACCCGGATGCCTGCCCAACTCTGGATACCATCGAGAAGGGCCATTTCGGAGGGGAGAGCTTGAAAGATGTAAAGCTGTGGAGTGAGTTATGCATAGCTTTTCCCCTGACCGGCAAAGCTAACAGCCAACTTAATAGGCATCCCAACAATGACATGGGGCGAGCGACCTGAGGCAAACCCTAACAGCAGCCCTGTCGTGTCCGCGTATCAAATCAACCTCTGCGTCGGCGGCTTGGTCTTGGTCGTCCAGGCTCATCACTATGCGTTGGACGCCATGGCATATAGCAATTACATCATGCAGCTGGCGGCTAATTGCGCAGCCATAGCAAATTCGACGCCCTTCCCAACGTTCGACCCAGCAAACCTCGACGCATCGCGCCTGACCGTTGAAGTTCCGGTTGACAAGCTAATGGACGGCCCGCTTGCACCGCAGAGGAACCCCGATCATCGGGAGCAGCAGGCGGTGCTGCTCCACCTGCCCAAAAGCAAAGCGGCCGAGCTAAAGAAGCTCGCCACACCGGAGGACGGTGGCTGGGTGTCGACGTATGATGCTTCGTGTGCCTATCTCTGGCGTGTTCTTAGTAAAGTGAGAGCTACTTTGTACATGCCCTCGAGAGAAAGGGTTTTGTGGTGGGGCGAGGCCATCAACCTACGACCACGGCTTCACAGCCCGCCCTTGCCCCAGGGACTTATGCGCAATGCATTGGGCTGCGCTTTTTCAGATAAAAGCTCAGTTCCCCCATTAACAGCCGCCCAAGTAATGGACAAGGCGCCGTTGAGCGAGCTGGCCCGCTATATCCGCGCGCTGACAAACAGCTGCGATGACGAATACATCAACAAGCTGCTCGTTCAGGTGGCGGCTGTCCGGGATAAACGTACAATCAGTTTGCGACTGGACTCATACCCGCCCATGAGCATGTTCGTGACTGATCACAGGCCTGCCGATGTTAGTGACTTTGACTTTGGTTTCGGGAAGCCGGTCACATATCGGCATTTGTTCGGCGGCTTTACGACAGAGGGCGCTGTTATTGTGTACGCGCCTGTCAGGTCCGCAGACCATGACGAAGGGTGCGTTTTTTCGGTGACCATGGAAAAAGAGCTTGTGGGCAAAATGATAGCAATGCGTGAGTTTTCTGAATTTTTCGAATATCGCGGTGTTGACTAGATGGGCCCGATGTTTTGATGGACGATTATAATCTTCGTAGGTAGGAGCCGAGAGAGCCATGTTGCGACAGAACACATTATTTTAGCGTACAAAGTTATTACGACCAGAGGGTTGGGCCGGTACCAGAGAGACCGCTGGCAGAACCAGGCTTACCAAAAGAGCAAATCACATGAAGAAAATGATCTAAGTAATCTCGTTGATGGTGATGGGTGAGACAGTTCGTGAGACCAGATAATTCAACAAGAGAGATCACACTTTGGACATATTCTATAGGAGACACGCTCATTACCATGTAGATAGATTCATTTCTAGGATTGCTTAGCAGCAATAAATCTCTAGTTAACCTCAACACTTGCTTGAGACCAATTATAATTTCACCCAAGCATTGAGACCCCAGTTCATTTCAGACGCCCAGTTGCTTCAATTCATTGTACCCTTAATGCAGAACTACACCAAAGCTCCAACCTTTCAAAGGTCAAAAATAAAACAAATGGTAAATAAATTCAGTCAGCAAAAAAAACTAAATGTAAACAGAACAATGGATCTTTTACTTGGTTTGATTTTGAGCTTCTTCTGGTTTAATTTAAAGGGGCAAGCAAAAGATCATATATAATGTAAGAAAATATTAAAGAAATTCATCATGGTGAAATATAGTGGATTTACAGCGGATACAATATATTTAAAGTCTTCAAAGCTTGCTTTCAACTAACATAGTAAGAGTCAATATAAATATAGTCGAACAATATTAAAATATACATAGCTTTAGCTATAGAATCTATAAATCAAGGAGCCTTTTGAAAGCCAAGAGTTTTGATGTGATTTTACGTTCGTTGCGTTAATTTTGGACAGTTGCTTTGCATAAGCATATAATCTCTACAGGAGTAGTAACGCGATTCATAAATGTGCACGGTGCACAGACCTGTGTGTGCGTGCTCTACCAACGTGATAGATCGCGCGGATCGACGCACAATTTAGGTGTCAACGCCGCCTAGAGTAGATAGTAGCCTAGCTTAGCTACAGCATGAAATCAGTCATAAGCCGCATGTACTCACAACAAATTATCTAATAAATTACAGCTTACTCCTAAAGCGAGAGTTATCACATCACTGATTCTTTTCACATGATTCACCATGTGCTACTTCACGTGACTTATGGTTGGTAAGCATGTCTAATAATAAACAGCTAATGAAATTACGAATTTTTTTGGCTTGGCTGACAAGACTACAGTAGAAGGCGAAATGTGCTTCGCCAAATTTGTAGCTAACATTTTAGTAGTGGTGGTGTGGAGCCGTGACTCTTGGAATGATCATGTGTTGTCTCGCGTTGTACAGTAACAAAAACGATTTTTATCTACAGATGTGATTATAGGGGTCAGTCGCAAATAGTCGGAAGGATTCGAAAGACAAAAACTTGGAAGGAATGGAGTGGCCGAAAGTGGGCCAATACCTTGCCCAGTTGCTGTATGTGCCCATCTCTAGGTCGAGGCAATCTTAAGCGGCGGTCTAGAAATGGGCTCTGGTGACTGCGCCACAGCTCAGGGAACACTGTGTGTTATAAAATAAGAGAATCCGTCGACTTCAACTCTTGGGGAGGACCTGCGACGTGTGCAGTTTGTAACGCGTTTAAATTCACCAGCAACAGTCCTCCGATTTGATTCTGCATTATGCGTTCCGGCAAATCATTCAGCGGTAGGCAACAGAGTGACGACAGCTGCCGTGCAATGATCATTTGACAACAATTTACTAATATAGTGTTATAAAAGAGACCTACTCCATTGGCTCAGATAGTACCGGGAGTCTAATTGACTTTGTCATTCCTGATGAAGACATGTCTTCCGAGGATGAGGTTTTAGATTTGAATGATTTTTCGGGCCAAACTTGCAGAAGGAATTATCATTCTCATTGCCGGCAAGAAGCCAAAAGTCTTCATAATCTAATCCTAGGCTTGAAGAAGAATATCAAAGATATACAGGATGTGTTAAAAGTTTTAGTTGCAGAAATAAGCTCGTTACAGGTTTCAGTCACAAGCATCGGGAATCTTCAGAATTCTCATGACTGTTCCTCATCGCTTTCAATAGATTAGTTTTATATTTCAGAAGGTCGCAAATCCAAATCTTTCTTCTCAAATGAAAGTGTGGTGCAATCTGCCGCCGTAGTCTACAGTTATGCGATCGAGCAATATCATCTCCCAACAACCGTACGCTACTTCAGAAGCTCGAAGAGTTTAAAAACAATTTGAGCTCCCTGAAAAGCTTCCCTCCATTACATGTTCATCTCCAAGGCCCTGTTAAGACAGGATGCCAAAGATGTGGCGAGTTCGCAAAAACGATAAGAGATTTTCAGGGAACTGTGTCTCTGCGATCATTGAAAGTCAAAGGAGATAATATCTAGGACTTGATGTGTTGGGTAAAAAAACCAACCACTCAAAAATGGCACCCGATCGCATTCTTCTCCGAAACTATGCAGCAAGCGGAACTCAACTACCCCATCCACGACAAAGAACTGCTAGCAATCGTTAGGGCGTTTAAACCTGGAGACCAGAGCTGATGGGTACCAAAAAGAAATTTGTGGCGATGGGAACAAAAGGTTGTGCTGTGAATAATCAGAAGGTTACGTCTTGTCCTCAGGCGCAGAGGATCTCTGGCAAATATTATTTTGTACAGGGCCAACTGGGGGACATAATTACATGGACGGCGACGCGATTTTCTCCAATACCACACACAAACCACAAAATAAGAATTGCAGCCCAAAATTTTAGATACTTTTACATCTACAGATTATGCACAATCTTTCAAAATAAAATATCTGGTAAAATGGTGGAATTGTACGTTGTTAAAACTGGTGATTTAAGTTGGTTTTGCTCTCATTTGGTGTGGTATGTTCGATTTTGCGGTTCATATAATTTTGTCCCCCACTAGGTATGGAGGGGTATGCAACTGTTTTGTTTCTGCTTGCGCGAAGATCGCGAATCGCAGGAATACATAAAGCTGTAGCTGCAGTTGGAGTTAGTTGGTTGCCTTTTTTCGGGCGAACTGCATGGGCGAACTAAAGGGTTGCGGCCCAGATTTATGCAGTTGCTCCTCAGAAAAAGTCGATAAAGCGAGCCCGTATTACAGTGGCTTTAACTGATTTATTCTAGTGGCTAGTGCTTCAACATCCCTAAACCGAGCATGAGGCACTTCGTTTTGGGCTTTTCCCTCAACTTTTGGAAGATTATAAGTAAATCCAACTGAGATGTTGCTAAAAATGAACAAAAAAGCCAAGGATTCAAAATAAATAGGTGATTACTGTCGAGTTTCTGGGCGCATTCTGGTCAGGCTGGGTATGTGACGAGACATAGAAAGATGCATCCTCGAAAAACACGGAATTTGGCGCACCAATGAAGAACGCCCCGGCAATTTGGTTTCCGAACGTAGACGAGATTACTGTTGGATAGATTCGACTGTACCGCACCTGGATATGTTTATTTCGTTTATCAGGCTGCATTGGGGTGTGACTCATTTCCTAAATCAAGGCGATTGTGAGCAATGCCTTTACCAACTCATCTTTCTAGTGGCCGGTGTAGGCCGTTGTAACGAACCGGCTTCGGGCAGTCATGGGCGTTTGCTCCTCGACGAGGACCGTCGTCTTCGTCCCGCCGAAGCCCATGGCTGCGTCGACTAGCCGGATGTGCGCGACTGGACTATCAAGACCCAAAGTGCACCTGGATCCAGTACGAATAGCTTGTAGCGCGATGAAGTTATCCGGTAAATGTCATAAATCAATCGAGAGTTTGCAAATGTGCACATTGATCTTGCAGTCAACGTGACCCTGTCGTCTAGGTAGTAAATGTCGTGCAGTAGCAGGAAGGTATGTGCATGGGAGTGCGGAGTTACGTGGAATTCTGCAGGCTGATCTGCACGTGGTGGAGCTGGACGCGTCTCCGCATTCTCCCACCTAGCAGAGAGCAAGTTGCAAAGAGAGCTTACGAACGAGAGATCAGGGGTTTTCACAAGATCTTACGGATTACCTCCATAGGGTAGTTTCTCCTGCAAGAACATCAGCCCCCTCCCGGCGCTTAGTCGAGCCATATCGAACTTCATGTCAAGCAGGCCAACACATCCCTACCACGCAGTCTAGGCCGCAGGCGTGAACCTTTGGCAACCAGTCCGGTTGTGTTTTCTAAAGTCGAAGGTGTGGAAACGATTCCAGTTGAGCTGTTACGCCAGTTTCGGTGGGTTGGGTGGTAGAGTTTGGTCGCTGTTGTCATACTGTCATATTATTACTGCGATTTACGGCATATCTTCATTTTAAAAAATTACAAAGCGGTATCAACGACGAGAGCCAGAAACGGTCCCCACATCCTGCCTCCCGCAAAGGCGCATGTTCCGCAGAAATTAAAATTGCTACCATCAGCATCAGCGCCAGGAGAATACCAGACAAATGATGGAATTGATACAATGCATTGGCGACCATCAGTAGGGTCGGTTGCCAATAGGAACGGGTCCGGTTCAAGTTTATCAAGACCCTATCTCGACCCCGCACAATGCATGCTACCCTGTTGCATAAAACCGTAGCCAATGCTAGGTTACCTCGCTGACTGTCGAGGAAGGCGTGCACGTCGAACGAATGTGATGGGGCGGTTAAAGCAACTGCTCAGCCTCAACTACGATGCCCCTATGAGCCATGCATTTGCTAGCGAAACGCCTGCTGCTATACTCACCCCATCTTCATTCCGATTGCTGCATAGGATCATTTTCAAAAAAAGTCACGCCTATCCCGAAGCTGATATGGCTCATACAAGCTACCATGATTCTGCTATTGCGGTGCACATAGCCTTTCTACGGAATGCCAAGTCAGAATGAATAGGTGCTTCGGGGAGGTACCGAATCAAGCATGATTGACTTGAGCCAGTGTCGGACGCAGCCCATCTTTGTAAGCATTGTCAATTCATCACGTAGCGTTGAAGCTTGGTTGTTACGTGCGGGGTATTGTTGCGATAAATATTGGCCAGAACGGAGGCCAGAACGGAGGCGCCCATCCATCAACATGATCGTAGTCGAGGCTGAGCAGTTGCTTTAACCGCCCCACAACATTCGTTCGAATAATCGCCAGCTCGCAGTTTGAAGGAAAAAAAATTGATGGCCAGGAAACGCACTTACAGGCATGACGGGACCTTGGCGAGGTTGATTGCAAACTGGGGCTGGCGGGAATCAAACTACGGAGTAACTGTGAGATCCTACACTTAGCGTACTAGTAAAAGTGGATTGGGGCGGGACTCACCTTAAAAGTTGCACTTCTAGACGGAAAAAGAATTTGGGCCAAACGCTATTCCTAATTGGGCCCCCTGATTCCCGCGGGAAAGCTCCATCCAACACAAGATGCTTGACAGCTTACGGCTGGGAGGTCGCAAGGGTACATCTCGCAAATTGGCAACAGGCGTCTCAGGGGTGTATCGTGAGAGGATCCCTCTTGCCCATTTTATCAATAAATGGTGCCAGTCGGAATGGAAGCCGTTGTATGCTGTCATATTTTCGCCAATGAGAAAAAGCCTCGCTATTGGCTCGACCGATGTTCGGCATATGTGATAGGCTGGATATATGGGCGACTAACCCCTGGCCCACTCGACTTTTGCTACGAAGAATAACGCACATATATCTAGGTTAATATAAAAGGACCAGACCTCGCTTTCCTAAAAATTGACATGCCCTTCTTACCGTCACAACCATTCATTGACGCCAAATCGAGTCCCCTGCCAACGTAACAGTTTCAAAAGATAGAATTCAACCACGCCAGCAAGTTCGGTCGCGTACGTATACTATCAAAATTTGACCGAATGCGCGACTATAAACTAACCCATTTTCGTAACCACAAGCCAGAATGTGTTCATGGAAGCGAACAACGTGTACCGAATGCAATGGAGTAATTAGCGACGTATGTACCGAGCAGTGCGGTCAACACCACGACATTTACGCGGATGGGTCGACAGTGACCGTTGTTAGGAGTGGGAAGTGTGTGGGTTGCGCATATCCCACCCCTTAATACATTAGACTTTATCTTCAAAAGGTGGTTAGTCAAACGTCATGGATTCTGCGTCCCGCATAATGATCACTTACTGTACTTCACTCTTGCAGGAAGTTTTCAATTATCCTACGAACCAAGGTTCCGACACGTCCGCGGGTTTGGATATTTCGGGATGTTGCCATGCGCATGATCAACGGCAAAAGGCGGCCGGCTCTCAAAACCATGGAGATCATGGAAGGTTCGGATAGACTCGTTAACTTGGTCCTGGATGTACTTCGTCGTGGTAATGATCTCCAGATCGGTGGCTAGGGAGATCATAGTAACCGGGAGTTGATTCTTTTCTGCGAGGTGCGCGCTTTCCGGTTGGTAGGCTTTGTGGAATAGGTCAAAAACAATCATTATACGCTTTTCCCACCTCTCCTTGGCCAGGAATAAAGGGGTCGAGCCGGTGGGTAGATTTTTTCGTTGACTAAGGTACTCAGTGGCCATTCCGATAATTTCGTTCGGAGAATCCCACGCTCTTGACCAAGATGGGCTTTTTCTGTGTACTGCAATGCAGATTCGCATCGGTGAATATGCTTGAGCCATTGTAGCAATCGAGAGAAACAGTGCTGGTTCTGTGAGATGCTGCTCAGTCTTTGTTGGATCGAGGTCAAATGCGTCGCGGACGGCATCACACTCAGAGTGGCGGGATAATGGACAAGCAGTGAAATTATGAGGCCGGGGAGAAGAGAAAGTAACCGCATTGATGGCGGTGGGCCGGGTTTTAGGTGAGCTGGTGGGCGGATGACTAAGCATGAATTGAGCGCCATAGGCTTGAAAGCTTGGCCGGAACCAAACCCCAGTCAGAATCCCGCGGATTTTCGAGGACAAGCGTATTCCTCAACCTTTCAACGCCGCCATGATTATGATTACGACTGCTCTAGTCGTACGGAGCAGGGTATGAGCACTAGGGTAGCGCGGCATGCAACCAACCACCAAGCAGAATGGGCGGGGTAGTGCTCGTCCTCATCTGACCCACAACCAACCCGACTTGGGTTGATTGATACGCGCGCTGTGATTGGCCGGGTGGGGCGCATGCACGAACGAAACGGCGCATGCACGAACGAAACAGTCACGGGTAGATTGAGGAACGATGGGGCAATCCTACGGCCGCGTTCCGCTCTTGGGTCCGCCGCTTGCCTTGTGTTCATGGGATCGATCAATGTGTACCGCCTGCAATTGAGTAATTTGCGACTGAGCAGTGATCGGTCTCCTTATGAAATTTTGACCAGCTTGGCGGACGACTTTTTTTTTGTTTTTCTCTCCACCACCTGACATCTTACCACTTTGCGGCTCAGCCCGCTTCGAGTGCCGCACCCGAGCCTGGCCTGGAAATCTGCTGGCAAATCACCGCATTCCTCGTGTTTATAGCTAGATATTTAACACCTAGACAGGTTATTCCATTTGTGGATAGAGATATAAAAACCAACATTTACAATAGGCCCATACTAGAAGAGGTGTCAAGTGACGAGGGTTAGGGTGTCGAACGAGTCTTGGTGGATGGATTGATAATTTATTGACGAAAAATAATCGGTTAGGTTAAGGATGAAAGGTAAATTTGAGGTTTAATTGCTCAGAACCGAGCATCGCGGCGCGCCTATCGCGAGCGGAAGGATCAGAGGATAAAGGACCTCGAACAGATGCTCAACGACTCGAAACAGCGCAACGACCTTCTCAGCCAGGCCTACCAGAACCTCCACGGCGAATACACCAAGCTGAGAGCAGCACAAGGGTTAACCGGCGCCGATCGAAATACGACAGCAAACTTATACGACTTTTCCTCCTTCGACCCCAATTCACTCGACTTATCGTTGCTGTTCATGCCAACGTCCGGCTTTTTGGGTTGCCGGCCGGAGTGAAAATCCTGGGTTCCGTTGGTCGCCATATTTCGTTGCTCGAATTCATTTAAAGAAAAAAATGGACACGCTGCAATCAGAATCGGGCCGCCATCCTATCGTTCCACGCGAAATTTTGTTGCCGACTACTAGCAAACGATTAGCGAGTACAAAGTGACATTGAACTGCGGGAAAATAGACCGGGCAACGTTCGCGCGGCCCACTGTAGCTTGGACTGACAATGATTGTAGGTCCTCCTTCCTACTCAAACACGTTGCACCTGAAAGTAAACGTATGCGGATAACAGCACACGGGCAAACCAAGCGCAAATGAATTGAAATCCGGCATTTCTGAGTCTACCGGTTTCACTAGCCCCAGCGACGGAAACCACTGGGCTACGGGTTCTATGGTACAGGCAGAGATTCTGTAGAAGTAGAGACCCAATTGGGATGAATGGGCCCCCAGAACTAATCTAAAACAGGCATCCAATAAAGATTTTGGCCGCTGTCTCCATCAGCACTCGATAGAATGTCTTTCAATCAGGAATTCACCGGATTATCAAACGCGGTGGAGGAGACAAAACCCCCGTCTGCGGAACAAACCGAGTCCAAGCCCACGAAGCCCACGTGGTTCCACCGGAAAGCCCATCAACACCTAAACCATATGGCTGGAACTAGCAAACAAAGGTGTCTCACGACAATGAAGAGGAAGCTAAGAGTGTTACTATAAGCTAGACCAAAGATCTCGCAGATACAACCACCCATTCGTTCACCAGGGCAAGGAGGGACAAGACCTTGGACGAGTGGCGGATTGGAGTCGAGTCTTGGAAAAGCATTCGCCGTATTTGGCTGAGAAAATGGTTATCTGGAGATCAGAGGCCTCGAGGTTCATTCGAACAACCTCCTTATTCTTTCGCTGCTTGTGTCTAAGCGGCGCACCCCGGTCACTGTGCTCAGCCTCTTTGGGTTAGGGTTAGGGTTAACAAATGCTATTGGAACTGCCATCTTCGTATCGCAAACCTGACGTGCCATAACCCTTATTGTAACTATCATCGCAAAACTGCGCAGATGGTCGATTGGAGCCAAAAGTGGATGTTTGCAGCTATTATGCAGCCAAATCTGGATCTTCCTCCAGTCTTCGCCATGGTTGCTAACTGCATCGTCTTGCTGGTTAAAACTTGGTGGCCACTTTTGCAATTGTTGCCAGAAGGCTTCCAGGCCATTCTGAAGCGTAGTTGTTTTGGATGAGCCACCTACATTGCGCGGTCGCGGACATGTCGGGCTTAGCTATTGATCGAAGGCGGTCGCATTCCACGTAAAGGAATTCAGAGGGTTGGGTGGCTTGACCAGTCGATACACGAAGCTTCGATGTTACCGATGAGGTTGACAGCAGAAGGCGACGGGCTTGCGACGTGTGATCGTTAGTTGTTCTCGTAACCGACGTGTCGACGCGTTCGGCAGGGAGGCACAGCGCAAAAACGGCGGTGCGACTCCAATAGCAAGGTAGCTTCGGACCTCGTGGCCCACTAGGAATTACAAATTACACTGGGGATGGGCCCGAAGAAAAAACGCACACAGTGCGTTTGCATCGTGTTAGGAATCAAGAACCCACTTCCTGCTAGGGCTGACCGCAACTTCAACAACACTCTAAGAAGGCGCGTTGAGAAACTCGAAATTAATCGATTCTTAGCAGTAGAGAACCTATAAAAGCCGTTCCCAGATTGCTGTAATCCTTCAGAAGATTCTGAAACTCTTCACTCTTCCACAGAATCTCGGCATTGCAAGCAGCATAGTGGACCACCAGCTGCCTTAGTTTCTCCGGCACCGCTTCTGCATAGCAGAATCGCAACAGTTCCACGATATCTTTGGGCTTTTGCTTGGATAAATTGTACTCCACGAGATTCTGATGAAGTTTGTTGAAGGACAGGTCCACCAGTCGCGGGATGTCGTACCGGTCTGCAAGAATGTAGACCCGACAGTGGTGGATCAATATATCCGCATGAGCCATTGGCCCAGTGCCAATATTGCATGTCGTATTTTCAGCGTATATGGACATGTCTTTACGCCAGGACTTCTGAAAGTCATTCCATAGCATGTCCCGCTTTGATTGTCTCTTAGCCTTCTTCTCTGGTGCCTGTCCCCAATCCCATTCGAAATCGATTTCCTCGGGTTGAGGCTCAAGCCCAGGCTCCTCAGCAGATGTGGCTTGGATCAAGTCGTTGCTGGGATCATCAGCATCTGCCTCCACTTTAGAAGTCGGCTCTGGGTCATCGTAATTTCCGGTGTAGACGTAATGCCAAAAGCTCAAGAAGGTCCTCTCGTCGGTATCGTCCCAAGTGACAAAGCCATCCTTTGCTTCCTTAAACTCCCCATGCACCGTAGCCCTCAGAGCAGCAGATTGTTGAGCAACGAGGTAAGAGTGAATAGTATATTCTCGTTTGTCCGGGCCAATGAGGAAGCGGAACTGGTTGGACGTAGCGGCGCTGGAACCATTTCAGCTAACAAAATCTGATTGGAAACGGTTGTTCACGGTAAAACTGGACTAACCTTTTCTTCGATATGCCTTCCATTTCATCATCGATACCATCACTTTGAAGTACAGCGAAGCTAAGGCCAAATAACTTGATGACTTTTCATGTTGTTTTGTGCTGCGAAACGTGGTGCGGTCGCGGATGCCTGGCCCGACCTAGAGGCCTAATCGTCACCTTGTGACGCTGGACCCCGCATTTTGCCGCCCCAGGACCGCGAATCGGATTGCGCTCTTGCTCCAAGCCACGAAAATGGAGGGCCTCCTGCATAACTGAGAAAACGTTTTGATAGCTCTATCACTGGTCGAAGATGATTAAAATGCGGCTGGGCCTGACCGTCCGGCTTGCTTTGTGACGTGGCATGTTTACTGCTGAAGGCCACTTCGTCTGGCCAACCCCTCCCGCGGCTTGTCTTATCAGCCACATCCCCACTCACTGTTGGTGTCTGATCAAACCGTTCAACACCACACCGGAGAAAGACAAGAAATCGAATCCAGAAATTGCCTTGAGCTTTTGTGAGAGCTGAGGTACTATGGCGACCGTAGTTTGGTGTATTAAGATCTTTTGGTCTCCTCGGGATCGAGGAGAACAGCATTCCGTCAAGGAGTTCAAAAGCATCCAACTGAAGCTTTGCAAGTAAAGTAGATGATAACGCACTAATAAAGCTGACCCTCGTCTACAGCTGGCTGACAGCTGTTGCAGGGTGGGTTGCGGTGTGCCCTGGGCGTAACCACCCTTTGCCTGGGACTAATAGGAACCAGGGCGATAAGCAACGTGGACGCTAATTGACACCACAATTATCAACAACATCTATCTTCACCACGAAGCAAAATTTGATCTGTTCTTTTTACTTAAAATGTACATTATGTATCTAGTCATGAAGCAATATACCAAAGATGACATTCACAACGCGTGTAACGCAATCGCTAGTGGCCAGTCCTGCCGCAAAGCCGCGCGGACATATGGGATCCCAACTTCAACCCTACAATCGCGATATCATGGCCGGCAATCCCAAAGCTGCACTACAATAACAATCCCGGAATTTATGCTCCCGTCTAGCTTCGTCGCCATTTTGCAGATTCGCTGGCATCCCCAGATCAGTGCAAGTCGCGATAGTCGGCAGCTTTGTTCGATTTTATAGCGGAGTTTTGCGTTGTTTGGTGTTTGGCCACAGTGGGGTTAGGGTTTGTGACGCCTACAGCCACAAGTCATAGCTGACCAACTGGTCCCACGTGGCGCATACGAATAGTGGCTGGTGCAAAGCGCAATTTCAACTTCTTGTGGTCGCTTCCGCAGATCAGTCCTCGCAAGAGATCATTAGGAATAATACCATCGGAAACGGCCTTGATACCTTCCGCGACTCGCTCAATTCGATCTGCGCTGGCCAGCAAGTTTCGTGCGCCCCGGATGCGCTAGCTTGACCATGGTAAGGCGATTGCCTTAGTTAAATGTGCTCCTCTAACTGCTAGCATCAACAGATTTCCAGAGTCTTACCCTCGATCTTCTATCTTTGTAAAACCTTCGCGCTGCTCGACAACTCCCTTCAAAGATTGGTTCGAGCGCCCTCAGAAGCGATATCGTGAGAATGATTTCCGCTGTCGCCTCCGACGAGTTCGACTTTGACCGCGTTAAAACCTCCTGCATGTGGCCATCGCCGATGATCCAGCCGATAGCCTTCTTTGGGATCAGGTCTACCGCGCCGCCGCCGGTCCCACGCCACCTCCCCGCCCGGTACTATCTTCCGTCCAGCAAACTCCATGGCTACACAACACGGGCAGTTTCGCCAACTCTTCGGAATACCGCCAAAATGTGGACAGGGTTCTTAGGTTGGAACTTGGTCCTCTCTACGTTGGGCTCAAAACCCCTTAGATTTATATACTTTCTAAAGTTAACCCGGCGCACCATGCACAATAAAGCTTGCCAATGAGTATTCACAACAATCTCGAATTCCTTTTCAAGGGAAAATCATCTGATTTCCAATCCGTCTGCAGTTATGAATCTCAAACACCCGAAGTTTTATCCGTATAACGTGGCGATCCAAAACTTGGAAAAGAAGGTTCTGGAACTAAAATAAAAGGTAAGAAACTGCGAGGTAACATCCTCCTCGAGACCATTCACTTACCAGATGTTTCGTGGGAGAGCTACCGAGCCTTGTGAATGCAAATCATATTGATGCTGGTAAAATCCGGCAAAAACCTCGTTCTTGGCACAGAAGTTGCACGTTCCAGCCCGTTTGACGCTTGAAAGCGCTCCTTGGGGAAGTGAGGGCGGCATATTTCCCCTTTTCTTGTTTAGGCTCACAGTTAATGCGAACCCATGTACTCTCCTGATCATCGCCACAACTGTTGGACTGGGTACTTCTGGTAAGGTTCTCGCAGCTTACCCAACTGTAGGATCACGATATTGATGAGCGACTTTAGCATCATGGCTTATACGTGCTTTGCATCAGCCGTCGTCGCTGTGCCTATCTGAGCTTCATTTCCCTTCGCTTGTCCAGGAAGCACATCTATGTTCAAAACAGTACGGCATCAGTTCCCATAGTCATTTGAAAGCTTCCTGTTCACCTAGCCAAGGCCCAAAAGACTGCTGAGATATAATCCAATAGGTCCAGAGTTTCGTGTGTCCCCACAGCTCCTTGCATGCTATTAACAGCCCACCTTCTTGCTGTTTGGTACACCTAACTCCGGGGCAGTGCATATTGCTCAGGCGATCGCCGGAACATTGCCTTCATCCACCATATCCAAATCGGAGGGAATGACTGATGCCTCCTACAGACTGGGGATGCTGTGACTTTTATTCTTTCGATGCACCTTTCTTTCTCAGAACACCACCCTCGCCGCTTGCTGATAGAAATCTTCAGACAGCTGCGGTTCACAGTGGCCGACAAGAGTCAAAGCCGTCGTTTACTATCATGTGCAATGTGCCGGTCGTAAAAGTAGACAACGACATATCAAGCCAGTGATTTTCGAAGGGCTCGTATGAAATTCTGTCTAGGGCTATCTGATATAATTGACGAGAAAGGTGAACACAAGGCGTGCAAAATCGGTGCCGCCGCTAATGTACTTGGGGACGATGTTCGCAAGTTGGCCGGGCTGACTCATCGCTACCAAACCGCCTGAACTATGTTGCCGATAGGGGCTTTTCGACACAATGCGTCGCAGTTCCCGAGTAGGGATCGAAGTATGATAAGGTCATCCACGAAAGCCTTCAGGCGGACATTGATGTTGGTTATTTTCCTCAGGATACAGGTTTTGAGCCCATAAAAACTTTTGCATACCTGGCACAATGCCAAAAGTTCCGCTAGGGCAAGGTACGACGAGAACGCTTCGAGAACAGCGTAGTACTTCCCGGATCAAGCAGCTCAACCAGTCCTGGCTGGCGCCCGATACGTTATCTGGAAACGTGCTGTTATGTGGCGGGCTTTTGTCGATTTGGAGCAGCCCGCACCGTTTAAATTTCTCAAGCGCGACGCCACTTTCCTCCGATTTGCCTGACTTTGATAAGCCGCAAAGTTGGGACTACGTCGACGATCAGAATGGTATAGAGCAACGGAGCGAGACATGGAAGAGGATTTGCAGTGGAACCGAGATGGAAAGCCTACTTAGTCCAAAGTCATCCCATCAAAGTGTTCCGGCAACCAATCTTTTGATGAGACTGCAAAAAGTTTCTGCTAGCCTTGAAGACCAGGCATTGCAGACATGTGGTTACATTTGTATCTCTCATAAGTACTGGCGTGTATGATCATGGGAGGGCGAACAAAGTACATCGTAGGTCGCTGAGGAATTTTTCCACCGCAGCTAGCAGTTCAACTAATTAAATTATCATTACTTTGTTCAAAGAGAGTCCGTAAACTGGCTATACATCCGAATGGATTATCTCGATTTAACCACTCTTCGGGCTGTAATCAGCCTGCACAAAGATGATATCTCCGAATTGAAAAATAACAGAAAAGGCAAGCAGCTCGAAGATGCCGCAGTTCCGGATTTTGAAATTGCTCTAGACATATACATGAACGAGATCGCAGTTCGACAACAAATACTACAGGATATGGAAATGTGCCGCAGCATTGCCGTTTCCGTCCAGCGCGACAAAGACACACTTGCCGGTTGCATTCGCGAGGAAAGACGGGCTGCCGCTGACAGGCAAATGGCGCTCCGGCTGTCGGGCGACAGTTCCGCGCGTGAGACAAAGCCCTCTAACAGCAGGCCGAGCGAATCTAGACTTGACTCAAAACCGGAGACCAAAGAAGAGATCAGCGATGAGCTAGTTGAGAAGCTGGCCTCCCTATACATGACTCCAATCGATGCTGTTAGCGATGAAGGAGGGCAAGAAAGCGACTTCGAAATCCTCGATACGCCAGAGACGTCATCCTGGGCTGCCGGTCGCCGTCCCGCTCTCTCGCCCGGACACGGGCTGCGCGTAACCCGACACAAAACCCCAAAGCTTTCAAGGTGCACCGGCTGCAACGAGCTTTGCGAAAAGGTTCAAATGGTCTGCTGCCCCTGCAGCCATGACTACTGCAAACAGTGCCTAGAGCAGTTGTTTGGCCAGGCGCTTACGGACGAGTCGCTTTACCCGCCGCGGTGCTGTTCTCAGCCCATTCCTCTGGACCAAAGCCGGCTTGTCCTCTCGCCCAAGCTCTTCGAAGAGTTCATAACTAAAAAGATCGAATATGACACGCCGAATCGTACTTATTGCCACCATCCTCCATGCTCGGCGTTTATCCACCCGAGGTCCATTCGGGATGACCGTGGAACATGTTTGCAGTGCGGAACCAGTACCTGCATAATCTGCAAAGGCGCTGCTCATACCGGGGATTGCCCGCAGGATACTGGAGTCCAGGCGGTCCTCCATTTGGCGCAACTGGAGGGATGGCAGCGGTGTTTCAACTGTCGTCAGATTGTGGAGCTGAGACACGGATGCAACCACATCAGTAAGCTCATAAATCAAACTACTTTTCGTCGGTAATAACGTTAACCGTCAACTAACCACTTCCCTTCGAATCATAATAATGTCACTCCACTACAGCTTGCAAATGCCGTGCACAATTCTGCTATCTGTGCGGATTGCAATGGAAGACGTGCCAATGCCCACGTTGGCAAGAGCATAATCTGCTTGGTCAAGCAGAGGTCATCGCTGACCGGCAGCCAGCGCAGCACCGGGCAGTGGCGAGGGCTGTCCGCGTTCAGCAAGCAGCGGAAAACCTTATACAGAACCACGAGTGTGACCATCGCAGGAGATGGACTCGTCGTGAAGGGAGGTTCCGGTGCGACGAATGCTATGACAGGCTTCCAGACTACATCTTTCAGTGTTCCAGATGCAATATCCATGCCTGCCGACGCTGTCGGTTCAACAGGTTGTAAGAATTTTAGCTGTACTAATCAAACGTCAAATGGGTCCAGTCTGGCTTTTTTGCTTTAAGTGTAAGTTTATCAGTGCTCGCTGTATGCAGATTTATCATATATTTGGTCGCACTCTACAGTATATGAGGGGAGCAAAGTTTGGCGCGGGCAGTTTCTAAGTTCTATTCACTTCCATTAAAGCCAACCCTGCACGCAGCAGAGCTGGCGGGCGGGGCGGGACGGAGGGGCGAGCGAGGCGGTGATAAAGCGTGCCTGAACAGGCTACTTACAATCTGGCACGAAAAACGCGGAAAATGTGAAATTGATGATTTCTCGCCCTCTGGTATCCTTGGAAGACCGGGTATACAACTACTCTGTTACTCGGCTCCGTGCCTACGCTTCGCAAGTTTGTTAAGCATGTCGGTCCAGTGTTCTGTGCCTTATCGCAGCCAAGGAGATGGAGTGGATTCTCAAGAAGATGCAACGCGGCAAAGCCAGCGAAGAGCCGGTCTTACAGGTTGCAAAGCATGCGGTGGAATCGGTGACCTCAACCCACAAGATTAATGGGCTCGCATCGTCGCCGCACGTTCTTACGCCCGTTGGACATCCACATCTGGTTCGGAGGTATAGGGTAGGTGTTCAGAGAGTCAATGCTTGCCATGGTATCCGATACGTTGTAATCCTGATTTCATAACTATTATCCTCTTGATTCCCTTCTCCAGTCGTCCCTTTCAGTTCGCATCATCGACAGGGATGCACCCTATGTAGCGGTTCGAGGCTTCTCGACGCGCTTTTCCTCCTCGAAGATCTGTCGGACTTGATTTTCCGGCAATGGCAGGCAACAGTGCGCTGGAAAGAAGGCGTTAGTAATGCGAACAAAACGAATAAGAATACTCAATGAAGGAAAGAAAACAACATACCATGTCTATATCCTGATCAGTCGTGCTGCTGATACTGTAGCCGTTGCTACATATTTGAATATTAAAGTTCGTCTTGCCGAGCACCTTTTCGAGGGCGAGTATCAACAGCGCCGTGTTGGACACGAATTTTGTGGGCAGGATTTTTGGATCGGGACCCCGTCTCGTTGGGTGGCAGTGGTCCTCTGCTGTCGCCGCGATGCCCATGGATGCGAAGGTCCCTGGGGGAAATCGAGTTTCGGAGATTAATTATTAAAGCCTTGCATGTTCGCAAGACCGGAAAGTCGCAGGCCTGAAACGTAGGCCTCTCGCTCACAGTCTTTGGGACTGCATGGCTATAACCGATATTAGCAATTGTATAAAGGTTTGAAAAGGATCCACATACAAGAAACGCGACGAGCTGGAGTCGTCTTTCAGGTCGTCTGAGATGTTTTGTGGCATACTTAATACAGAAAGCAGCATTTCGCCACCATCACCGCCGTGATTATCGAGTGTTACGGGCGGCGTGATCGTGTGTTGGCGGCAACGTTCGGCCCCTGTGTTTCATTGAGGATGTTTCGTAAAGACGGGAGCTTTGGGGCCCTAGCCTGCAAACTGGTGGATTTGCTCAATACTGGCAGTTTTTGGCGTTGATATAACGCTTGGGGCGCTAGTTTTGGTTTCCGCAGAATTAGCACGACGCTCCGTTGGCAATAGCGGACAAAATTTTGTTACCGTCGCATCCAGAAGCTTCTGGCTTCTGTGGCCCTGCAGCCAAAGCGGCCGCTGCTGTAGGATATACCGAGGTTTTGGCGGTACCTTCCAGGCCGATAAGGGTGGGCGAGTGGAAAACGCTGGCGCCGCCTTCATCAGCAGTCCTTGGGATTTCTGTGGTTTGCTGATCAGAGTGTGGCGGGTATGTGTGCGAATCTTGGTGCAGGTAAGGAGGGACGGCCTTGTACGGCGCGTGTTCCATCTGTGCTTCGATCATTCTCGACTCTGACAGACCTGTCTCGAAATTCAATTTTCGTAGTTTGGGATCCGCTGTTGGCCTAGTGAGTTCTGCTTGTTTGGCCCTAGACCCTGAATAGTATGATATCAGGTGCAGGTGTCGATACGTCGAGCTTTTGAAAGTGAAGGACTGTTTTGAGAGGCCATCTGCCTTGTAACTGTTGCCAGTAGACTGCATCTCGCGGTAAATGAGAAAGCTTCCGTACACTTTACCGGGGCTCCATGATTTGCCGTCCGTCCATCTCCTCATACTCGCTTTTGTCTCGTCCCAAACAAAGACAGATCCGGGGCGTATTGACTGACGTTCTTTTTCTGAGAGCCTGCTCTGCACCAGTGGTAAAAGGCCTGCTCTTCAAGCCTCGAATAGCTTTATGCCATCGTCCAATGTACTGATAAAGCCGTGGCATGTTTCAGTCATTTTGGTATTGCTGCAAACAATTTGGTTTGTTGGCGTCGTTAGTTTGTGGAATGAGGAAAAAGGGGTATCCGTTCCTGAGCAAAAAGAAACGAGTTAAGGTTCCTGTACATAGAAATCAGGCGCGCGCCCTGAAATTTCAACTGGATACAAAGCAGGCCCATTGATAGGGATAACTCAGCTCGCTTCTTGGCAAAATGGAACGGCCAGAGGCTGCTTAGTCCACTTGACAAGATGGAGGAAGATCCAGATTTGGCTGCATAATAGCTGCAAACATCCACTTTTGGCTCCAATCGACCATCTGCGCAGTTTTGCGATGATAGTTACAATAAGGGTTATGGAACGTCAGGTTTGCGATACGAAGATGGCAGTTCCAATAACATTTTGCAGCATGTTGAAATACCATGACCGAGCTGCGGAGTAGCGCTTTTGCACGACCCCGTCTGACAGCTAGACAGGGTGTATTTTTTATTGCATTGAACATAAATCTTTCTAGGGGAATAGTCGCCTCGATTTTTGGCGAACCATTCGCGGCTCATGTATCTCAGGGCATCCGTCACCCCTTATCTTTCAGAACGACTTTGTCTCCAAGGATGTCACCAGGGATTGCATATTCCATATTTAAAAAAAACAAGTCATTGACCGAAAACCAATTTGCAAAATTCTAAGTCGGAGCACCCCCCATCCCGAACACTGCCCCCAGATAGAGCACCCCACAAGAAAAGCATTGTAGCATCGTTATGGGCGCCTGCTGCCCCAAATCAATTCGTCTCCCCTGTAAACCCAACCCGTGGCTGAGCGATTAAGCGATTACTACCTATTTGCGAGTGGGCGGCTATGCTGCAGGTGACTCTTGAGATGCATACCTACATGCTGGGCGCATAGCCTTGCTTCAATTCACTCGAACTTGAGTACGATCTTAAAATGCTTTCTTTCCCCCTCTTTCCATCCTAGGCTCCCTCCTTGTGGGTTCTTCTTGCCAAGACATGACCACTCCCATCTTCATGCCCACACTTCTGTTTCGCACCCACACCATCACTCTTGTTCCAGAACTGCGAGATCCCCAAGCCAATGGCAGACCCCTTCTCTATCACGGCCTCGGTCATCAGTCTCGCAGCCATCGCAGCCCATTCGTCAAGGGTCTCCATGCCAATTGGGTGGGATCCCCACGTGCCCACATTACTTTGAAACCCCTCAGAACTACCCCCAACGGATGGACAGATAACGAAACAGGCCTGGATTGGGTTCAGCACTTTAATAATTACACAAAATCGCGGACAAAAGGCGCATATTGGATACTAGTGCTCGACGGGCATGCCAGCCACCAGTCGCCCGAATTTGAGGGCTATTGTGAAAATTACAATATTATTCCGCTTTTCCTGCCTGCGCATTCATCTCACCTAACCCAGCCACTCGACGTCGGACTGTTTAGCGTCCTTAGGCGGGCGTACGGTCAAGAAATCAACGACTTTGTCCGGGCCCACATCACTAACATCAGCAAAGTCGACTTCTTTTTGGCTTTTACAGCGGCCTACGAAAAGTCTATGACAAAAGAAAACATAGCTGGGGGTTTTCGAGGGGCCGAAATTATCCCTCACAACCCGGAAACGGTTATATGACAACCCCCTGCTCCAGTACCATAGACTCAATGATACTTTGATGGAGGATTGTGCGAAAGAATGGTACGCGCGACGACTACAACTTGGCCTTCTGTGATGGCGACTTTTGAGTGCTAAATCCTGTATTGTATCTCTGATGACTGAAAGACTGGTGTTGGTAGCAAGTTCTTTGATAATTTGCTGGGCTAGGGTGGCGTCGATTTCGACCAAACGTGCAGCTTTGGGGAAGAACTGGTCTGCATTACCGTCGTTCGCGATAATTGGCTGTGGCTGCAGTCGCCTCCATTCCAGAAACCTATCTTTTCGGGGTCGACGTCACGAGTTAGTTGAGACTAGTTTGATTATTTTGGACAGCTTGCACAATGCGAGTCAAGTCGGCACAGGCATCGGCTAGACTTTCACTTCCTGTTGTGCCACATACAAATATCAGGTGCCCTACACACCAGGCACCTCTTCGACCCTACACCAGGGAGTCTCGAAAGCCATCGTCTAGAGTGTGGTCAGCCTGAGGTTTCCACCAATCTCCCTTAGCTTGCGCCCTGTTCTAATGGTAAAGCCTCTAATACCAATTCAATTACTTTCGTTCCATATCCAGCGGTCATGAATACGACGCTGCAGGCCCGACCACCGTGGGAATTTTACCGTGCACAACATGCGGAATCGTTCACCTACTATTCCAAAGATGGTGGATTTGAGTCCAAAGGCCATTACCATATGAGATACGGCCATTGGATCAATTTCAGAAAGCTCAATCGTCACTTGGACTGGAAAGACCGGTCGGTGGAGAAAAGTCCCTTCATATCCGTGATCGATAACCAAGGTAAGTTGAAATGGTCATTTTTCCCATTTCATTCCGTGAAAACTCTCCTAGCCTAACCAAAATCTTAGGCCAAGCCGAGGAGCGTGCCCAGCTTTTTCTCCGACAAAAAAAGCCCCAAGTCTTTGTGGCGAAGATAAATGCGCGATCGCTTAAACAGACAGTCCTGGAGATCGAATTCGCGGACAAAACTGTACGACTTCCAGCCTGGGAAAGCAACGAAGCAGATGTCATGTTTATTTCAACACCCGATTTGCGGCAACATCTCGGGGTGCTTAATGAGACCAGCCAAACTTCAGAATGGTTTGCGCTTGACTGGATCCCTAAGGTAATGATAGAGAATATTATCACCTATTAAAAGCAGCATCGCTAGGAGGCGAGATGGTGCCACAGGGGGCCTCGGTGTAGTTTGGTGTCTACATCGGCGGACGAAAACTGGGCGCCAAAAGCGTCAACGTTCGCTTTCAGGGATTCTGCTGTCTGGGCTACTATTTGCGAAGATCATTAGTGGAGCCGACAGTGTTTTTTTATCTGTCATGGCAGTCACCCACCGTTGAACGGATGTCACAAATATACTCCGGTTGATTGCCTGCACCTGTCTGCCTGTGACAAAGAGATATTTCATGCAAACGTCTATCAGTATCTCAAGTATATCATAAAGCTAACGTGGTTCGTCCAGCGGGCGGTGCTAGTCCTGTCGAGACGCCCGTAGATCTGTTGTTTCTGGAGAAGCCTGTGCATTTGCATCAGAAAAAAAGATTTCCACCAAGTATGCAAAACTTGCATGATTGCATCGTCAATGCGAGCCAATATCGCCATAGGATTGTGCCCATTGGGGTGCAGGAGGCACTCGAGAAGGGCTACAGATTCCCTTCATCCATGTTCACCTCGCCAGACGATACAGATACTAGTCGTAGTCCGAGCGGCAAAGGTTAGATGCCCTGCTTGTGCTTGAAGGGCTTCTCGAGATCTACCACGCGGACTTGTGTGCAAGTAAAGATGCATCAGAAGCAGCATGGGGCATGGAAATATACGGGCCGTTGCTCAGACTTGCGACACAGGGGCACCCTGATGTTAAAAGCCTTGTAGTTACAACGTCTGCCATTGCCAAAGCCTGGCTTCCACCTACCCGCACTGGAACATGGCACCTTCTGATCCATCGGCTACACCGAACAAGATTTACGAATCTGCCTCAAGCGCGACTTCACGGCAGTGGTGGGCAGAATGCAGCAGTGCAATTCACAACTGCGGTCAAAATGGTGGATTTCACGCTTGTGATGGATACAGACTCGACGCCTCTACTATCTAAAATCACCGAGGCGATTAACTACATGGACGACCCTTCCGATCGTTCTGTGAACCACTCCCAATACGGCCCTCTGGTGTTCCGTCTTTTGCGCATCAATATCGAGACCATAAAGACGGAATCTGGTTCCGAGGGGTTGCAGCAGCTCGCGTTGTGGAATGCGGCATGGTTCAATCGAATCCCAAGATGGGCCGGTCTTGCTTCTGCCCATCAAGGATCGAGACAGTGCCGGTATAGTTAGCGCTCTTCAAATGTCAGTCTGGCCAACCGGTGGAGGCCCTCTTGCATTTCGAATGATAATTCCGTAGCCGGGATCGCCCACTGCCAAGACTGTTAATAGTTAATAGGAGGGTCGTGGGCCTCCCACATTTCATTGTGTTGGACGGGCAACCAATCACAGGCTCCCAAGTTACCTGGCAGTGAAGATCGTTTCCTTGCCTAGCATACCGCGATTATGTAGGCCTTGCATTACAAATGCTGGGTGCTCCACCCCCTTAGCCACGCCACTAACAGGCATAGCCACACCAAGCCTGGCAACCCCAGATTAGTTCGCAAATTCCTCCTCAGTTAGCAGGACCGCCAACATCCTACCCGTGTGTCTTCTCAAGCTGTCTCGGCGCACCTTGTTTAAAAGATCTTTAAAAATTAAACGGGCTGTGCCGAGAGGTACATTCAGTCTCGGCATCAGTGGTCCTAAAAATCGGCTTAATAAAGCCATTGGCTCCGACGCCGTTCCCATCCTGCTGCTGCTCGTCACCATCGCCACCGCTGCCCTCCAGTCCAGGCCGAACATATCACAAATACGGTGCAAAGGACGCAAAAACACCACTTTTTGTGTAAGCCACAATTTCAATAGGCCAGCTCCCGTACATTGCCACTTGATGCCGACATTGCGCTTTGCAGAGCTTTGGGTGAATTGTTTATAATAGCGGGACTCCCGTCTCTCAAGCAGTGGCTCAATTCCGGGGCTAACGGCAGAGGCATCGGCTAAGCTAGCTCTGACCACTGTAAAGAAATTCAATAAAATTCTTCTTCTGCTTCCCGATAACCGCACAATCACTGTGTTTCGCCAGAGGAGGGAGGCGCATAGGTATCTAGGTAGTTGCCCACTTGCAACAGCCGCAGAAACAATACCTTAGGTTCAAGGTGACAAAATTGACACGGCCAACGCTAAAAAGCTCGAAAGTTGAAATTGGAAAGAAAAACGAAACGACAATGAAACGCCATTTCCGATACACCACCCTACGAAGCTGGCACACATTTCTATCCCTACCCCGCCAGCCCTCGGTGTCATGGCACCGCGCCCGCCTCCGCGAGGAGCTCAGAGAGCGTCGCGCCGCCAACACATCGCTTTCGCGGCTGAGCGAGACGGCCGACGTCATTTTTACGATCAGCAGGGCGCGGTTCGACGGACACACCCATCGACATGGCGTGATCGACGCAATGCCCGCCAGCGTGCTGCTGTATATGATGGCTAAATTCAGCCTGCGATGGGCTTTTTATCGCATCGTGGCGTTTGCGTGCGGTGCGAGGGGTCGGCGGCTAACAAGTGTCAGGGAGGTTGTCAACCTAATGAAATTCAGCAAGGTCGATGAGGTTGCAGGGCGGCATATGTTGGATCCGCAAACCTTTAGGAATTGGGCGGGGAGGGTGAGGGCGTTTTGGCCTCTGCTGCCTTGATGGCCATCAAAGCTGTTGAGGGGAAACTTTTGGTTTGGCGTTACATCGAATCGGATGTCACTAGTGCTATCTTATGATCCTTGAGGGGTCATGTTTGTGCAGATATCTGAAATATTGTGGGAAAATAGTCCTGTGGGATTGAATCAAGAATTGCATTTCATGAACGAATCAACGTTGCTATATTGGCGCCATGATGCGTTGGCCGAGCTTAGGCCAGCCGTGTGCTGGTGGACGGCCTCCCGCATGGTTGAGAAAATGCGAGGTAGGGAGGGCACACTCCTCTAGACTGCTTGAAGTTTTTTTCTGCCAATTACTTCGTAAAAAAACAACACTATGACTATGACTTTTAATTACTCTCGCACTATTATGTTCGCCTTCCATTCTTTGTTATGCCCAACATGAAAATCAGAAATCTCGCTGAAGGATTTTGCAGCTTACAAATCTATTATGCCCAAAATTATCAAGATTTCAGCAAATAATCTGAAGGGAGCAGGAGGCCTCCTGCATGTACATATGAGACTAGGAGGAAATTCCCTCGCGTCGCTAAAGCATCTGGACAGGCTTTCACGGCTGCAAATATCAAGCTGATAATTTCTGTTGGATCTGATGTCAGATCAATGCGTGAGACACTGGTATGTCTGGTGTTGCACTGCCTCACACCAATCATAATTATTTGAGAACAAATCACTGTATCGTTCTATGTCTCCCTTATCACCCTTCATACAAGACAAACTTGTGAGCCCGTTTGTCAAGCTACCGCCCTCCTAATTCCTTTTCCTCTTTGCTTCGAGTCTAAACTGTCCTGTGATAGCTACTTATTGCTGTATGCTAAAACGTCCTCATTTTCTTCCTCGTCTATCAGGACAAATACTTGTGAACATAATAAACACAAAAACCTTCGAGCTCTCACAATGACCGCCAACAAAGCCACAACTCCAAATATAATCGGTATCTACGGCCTCCCAGGCGCCGGCAAATCAACTCTTCTCTCTCAACTCCAGCTGATGACCGAAACCTCTCCCGTACAGTACGACTATCACGAGGGCTCCAAGGTAATCGACTTTGTGGTCGACGGAGGGCTGACTGCTTTCAAAAAGCTGCCGCACGCCGATAAGCAGCGGCACAGAGCCAAGGCTATCAAGCAGATCGGCAATGAAGCTCGCCGTGCAGGCAAGGGTGCCCTTGTGGCCGGCCACTTCATGCTGCCTCTTGACATGTCAGACGTCGACTCTAACATGGTTTTGGCGGAGGTGTACACTCAGGCCGACCTTGAGACATTTACACATATCGTCTACCTCAAGGTCGCCCCGGAAGTTATTAACAGCCAGCGCGCTGCAGATTTGCGCCGAACACGAGAGGTAGTTCCAGTTGAGGAGCTGGAAAAGTGGCAGAATACCGAGATGGAGAAGCTGTTTGATCTGTGCATACACAGAGGCATCGTCTTCGCGACTGTCATTGGAGGGGAGGAGAAGACGGTGCAGCGCGTCGCAGACCTATGTTCCTTTTGGAATCTGAACGAGGACCAAAACCTGAATCTTGCCGTATCTATGGTCGAGGAGACGTGTGGCGCCCAACTTAAGAGGTGCACAACCATTCTGGCTTTTGATGCGGACCGCACACTTGCCCCACACGACTCTGGAACGATGTTTATGCAAAAGGCCTTTGACAACGGCTTACTTGAGCAGGGCAACAAAGAGAAGATGACGGGTATCCTAAAAAGAGTTTTCAGCGGCCCGCTGGGCTACACACACCGTGCTTTCCAGCAGGTATCGGTGCTTCTGGAGAGCCTCGTTTACCCTCATGGGACATATGATTCTATTTGCTCCATGGTAGCCGAGCAGGTCACCATGTATCCGGAATTTACTGCCATCCTGCTACAAGCTGCTCAGGATCCCCGGGTAGTTCCGGTGGTTGTGACAAGCGGCGTTCGGCGGGTGTGGGAGATGGTGCTCCAACGGATGGAGCTCCAAGAGATTCCAATTTTTGGTGGCGGGCGTGTCAAAGACCAATACGTCATAACACCCAAAACCAAAGCCGGAATTGTCGAATGGCTTGCTACTAGCAACACCGAGGGCCGCCGCCGCGAGGTTGTTGTATATGGGGATAGCCCTTTGGATATCCCCATGATGGTTCTGGCGGAGCAAGTCTTTGTGATTGTCGGGGACAAGGATGCCCGGAGTGGCACGATGGATGCGGAGCTGGAAAAAGCCATCAGCTCTAATGTCTTCCGGAAATCCCATGGCAAGAAATTCGACACAAGCATCGCGCAGGTACTCATGCCGTCAACCGTCACCCCCGCCCAAAATTACCCATTGCAGAGTTGCACTACCCAATGGAAGTACCCAAATATATCGCAGCTTCTGCGCCAGCTAAATTGCTCGCCTCTCCCATGCGAAATGCCTCAATCGCCGGCCCTGACTTGCAGGAGGCACACTTCCGTGTCGGACAATATTTGGCGACGCAGTTGATTACTGAGGCGGTTGGCCTAGAGGAGTACACCATCCCGCACGTGCAGGGCCTAACTACTGTTGGGAACCAGCTCAAAGCCGAAAACCGAACGCTGATCGTAGCCATGATGCGTGGCGGCGAGCCCATGGCTAGGGGGGTGCAAAAAACCTTCCCCCTATCAGTATTTTCATTCGCAAAACACCCGCATGAAATTGCTCAGAGGGACGTGGCAGAGATGGCCAATATCCTATTAGTAGACTCGGTCGTCAATACGGGTAAAAGTATGATTGATTTTGTCAGGCATATCCGGGGCATGAATTCCAAAGCCAAGATCCTGCTCGTCGCAGGTGTAGTTCAGGCCGGTACGATCGAGGTTAGTGGTTCTAGAATCACCGAGAGAGCGAGCCTTCGCGAAAAATTGGGTTGCCATGGCGACGTGGGCATTGTGGCGCTGCGGGTATCCGAGAACAAGTATACAGGGGTGAGGGGTACGGATACAGGGAACAGGCTGTTTAACACTACACATTGGGATTGACGGAAAACTAAGGAAGCTGTTGATTGTTGGTTCGTTATTGTATCAAGGCTGGGTACGACATAATTTCTGTTCTGGGATTGAACCAAAACACGTATGCAATGCCTTTGTGCTTTTCCTGCACTGAGGCCTATGCTGTTTGGCTTCGATCCCGTCATGAGCATTGTATGGAGAGTGCTTTATTGATGCTGCAGTCTGACGTGGTGGCAGAATTGCAGTCGCCAGGTAACGGTAGAAGTGGGGCCGTCTAGCTAAAGCTTGTGAGCAAAAAGCTGGCGAGTGCCCCAATTGAAATTCACCTAGGTGCTGCATCCTCTTATTTCAAGCTGAGGCTGTGATTACATGATTGACAGCTTTATATTACCAATTCCATTATTTGTCACGGCGAGACATACATTGGAGAACCTCAGTGCATTAGGCACTATTAACGAAGATCCTAAACTAAGGGGAAGAGAGAGAAATTTCCATTAACGACGCGCTGGAGACACGCGTTTAAATCCGGGGTTAGTGGACCCCTCGGCACAGTCCCATGCTTAGCGTGGCTGAGCCTGCGATAGGCGTGGCTGGCGGGGTGAAGTGGTGATTCTGAGGGTAGGTCTGCGGGCCTGATCCTCACAATTATACGAGTATTTTTATTCTGAATCTTGGTAAAATAAACAAGCAAAATAGCTAAGTGAAAATAATTAACCTCAACTTAGCTCTAATCCTAACCCGCGCATCAATCAAGTCGAGTCGACAGAAACGGCATCTTGATTTTATCGCCCAATTATAACATTTATGTAGTCCGCCTGTTGCTTAATCTCTGAAAACTTTCAGCATTTTACCTGTCATCAAGGTCCAAATCCAAGAGTCATCCAATTACGACGCAAAGATCTGGGCTCAAGGAGGGACAGTATTTAACCTAATGAAAAATTTCTGGCATGTTGAGGCCGAACCTTACCCAGTCTTTGACTTGAGCAACGTTTACCATGTATGAATACGCAGGGACGTTCTTTAAAGGCGTATGGAACATTTTTCTTAGTACCCTAACCCTTATCACCAATCGAAAATGATTCTAGTCTTATCGATAACGGATATTTGATTCTTACCATTCCCACATAGAATTAATTGTAACGCCGTAGCAACTCCGTTCGACGCGACGCGCAACATGGGTCGCAAAAAGCCCCGCATCGCTAATTCTCGCCGCGCCAGGCGTCCGCTTAAGCAAAAATGGCCACCCAACCGGTAACTACACAAATCGATCCTGCTTGCTCAAATCATTTCAGCACTAATTTGTTTCTAGGCATCTCTTGCTTGAATCATATCTCGACTTCACTTTACCCTTCGCGGCCGTTGACCAGTCCCCGACCAAGAGAATATGCGACCGGCGCGCCGCTTCCGCTGTTATGTCCCAGACTGTATGTCCCAAAACGACGAGCAAAGATCACCCGTTGGCGCATGGTCACCCGTACCCTCTTAACCCCAAACTTGGATTCCTTGCTACGATGGATGAAACGGCCACGATTGCACAGGAAAGTTCTGCGCCTGTGTCTGGGAACAAGAAGTCATGTACGACTGGAAGCACGACCGAAGAGAGAAACGGCATAACAAAGCTCAGGGAAGATGATTTTGCTCGCGCTAGTAGTGGGTGATACGTAACTGGGTAACAGTTGCTGTAATTGGGGGTTGTTGAATCTCAGTGGAATTTTTCATGTATTGAGGTTTGGTAGGTGATGGAAGCTACATCAAGGCCATTCCTTTCTCTTTAAGTACGCCAAAATAAATACTCCCGAGTTTAACGTCATACCCTTATCAGGTCGCAGTACGTAGAAAGGATCGGGAAAATGTGATGACTCATGCAAAAAATTCCCGCCCGCCTTTCTGCCTCCAAGATAACACCGAACAGTTTTCTCCGAGCGAGTGCTCGACAAAAGCGCTTAATCTCCAAGCCCGGGTGGATTCGCAGCAGACGACTTGCATGTAAAGGGCATCTTGGGTAGCATTGGCCACAAATCGAAACCACGCGTTTAACGCGTTAGGATCCTCGCATAAAGCTCCTTGGAAGTTATAGGCGCGAGAAAAACGCGTTTTAATTTCTGTGCGTCGTTGGATGAAGCGATTTGTCCACCGCGTCCCAACCGGTCGCGCGTCCCGCGCAGCGAGCAAATGGTCGGCCATTGCAGCCACATCAGCAATCTAAGGCGGAAACCCTCGGGAACCCAGGTCCAATATATACTGGATAACCACCTCCTCTTCCGATTTCGTTAACTTTTGCGATTTGGGCCGAGAATCCGCAAAAGAAGCGCGACCGCTCATTCTTGCCTGGAGGGTTGATCGAGGTACATTGAAAGTCACTGCAACCTTTCTGATGCTAGCTTTTTTATTAGATCGAAGCTCGTTTATTGCAAGAAGCATTTGCGTTTCACGATTTGATGATTCCATTGCTGATGGTGGAGGAATTACGTGTTGAAGAGGAAGGATGGAGCTTGGTCGAAAAGTGGCCCGCCCACTGTCCTGGCCCGCCCACTGTGCATCCACGTTATCATATATCATTTATAAATTGTCACATATGGACCACAATCGAATCAAGTTTTTCTCGCTTCGTGGATCCCTTACCTTGCACGACCAGAGCAGCGCCCACGTTATGCTAGTGACCTCCAAGAGTTTGGTTGGGCCCTTGAAACGTATATAGATAGGATGCATGGAAAATGCTTGCGGAAAGATGCTTGGAGCCGTTGAAAGAGTCGAATTATGCGAGCGATATGGAGGCCAGCCCAGCCGTTACAAACGCCAGCGCGTACTTCTCCGTACCAAATGACTTGTGCGATGCACCCGAGACTCCGTTAACCATTTCCTCAACCTCTCTATGGACGCTGATGTTAATTTCACATTAAGCTCCTCTAAACGCCTACTCCAGCTGGATCTCTCACCTGTAGGTGGAAAAAATGCCGCTCTGGTTGCCACTGATGACGCCGTAGCATTTTTCGTCTGCGGCCCTCGGCTTGGGCCCGTTCGTCGGGCCGATGTGGAAATGGAATGTTGCATGGCCGTCGTCGCCGTGTTGCATATATTCCTTTGCCTCCCAGAATGTAGAAAATCCCTTGTAATCGTTCCCGGGAAACCGTTTAACCTGGTCGTGCGCTACGGCCCTATCATAATGAAAAAGTTATTCGGAGCAATGAAGATATCCACGTTTTCGGGTTTCATTACCGTCTTACCAGCATGTCGCGATCATCGGGCATCGCCCTTTTTTGATGGCGTAGTAGTTCTTGCGTTTCGAGTTCCTTGGAGCCATTCGGTAGAGGTTTTGCAAAAGCACTAATTAGCAGAAATGGGGAGATGTGTTAAAAACTAGCTAGTTGTTAAAAATGCTTTTAGAACTTGGTCATTGAAAATGAACCATAGAGCTGTAGGAGTATTTGACCTGCAGCAAAGTCCAGGCCAGGACTGCCCATCAGGTTGTGGGACCAACGAATCCACCCTGGCCTCTCATAAATGGGAAGGCTGAATGGACGCGATTGGATTAGGCCTCGCTACGTTAAGTTCAGAGTGATCATTCAGAATTTCGACCATCTTAACATGCAAAAAGGTAGATTACCCCGCTCGCAAAGCAAAATCACAAATCCTCAAACAATAACAAAGTCTTGACAAACACCCATTTGAACCCAGTTTTCACTTTCCCTCAATGGCGCGAAAGGGTTTCCTGGAGAAAACGTGAGACGAAGGATAACCTCACCGCGACGCAACAAAGTGAACGCTACATTAGGAAACATGTTGCGATGTTCATTAGCACACCCTCCACAACCGTTACCCCGTTAGGCAAGGGATATATCAATCGCAATCCAAGTGTCACCACCAACAAGTGAACCAGCGTGCCGGTACAGCTGTAAAGATCAACAACGCCACACTTGGGCACTTTTGCAACTTGGAATGCCTCCACGCCAAGTGGAAATTTGTCAAGATGGAATGTACTCAGGGTCGACAAACTCCATAGATTACCTCGTGCCCGTCCGGAGAGCATATAGCGCCAGGCTATGAAGGCTTCCATTCTTGAGGAGGAGAAACTGGTCGTTGCTCTCGCCAGGACTTGCAAGGGTGAATGCCTGTCAAAGAAGCTTGCACCTTCACAGCCTGCCGCATGAAGGAGGTATTATACATAGTTATAAACAAATCATTGTGACGAAGGTTTGGCACAATGGATGCACCGTTATTTATTCACGACATGGATCAACTAACAATTTGGCTGAAGGTTGCAGTAAACGAACTCGTTGCCGCATACAAAGAGCAAGCTACCTGGCGCGCAGCACGCATGCGTGGCGCACGCCCTCGCGCTACGAAAGGTCCCATATATAAACCCACGGTGGAGGGAGAGGACGAAGGAAGGTCTAGACTTTTTAGCCTGGGCTTTTTGACCTGGCAATGAGGGTGATATGGGTAGTTGCACAACACTAGCCGCAGAGGTTATCCACATACCCACACCCCCCAGTTGCCGAACATAACCAAATGCCTGAAGAGGTTGCCCACACTCTTCAAATCGCCAAGCGCAACAGCTGAAACTGGCAGCGAAAGGTTACCACCCCCCAAATTGTTACACAAAACAGCCACAGAGTGGTGTGGCTGGTATACAAATACTTTACAGGTCGCGCATCCGTTGTTTGCCAGAAATACCCTACAGGAACGATTATGTAGCCCCGAATATGTGTTTCAATCAATTTGAACTCCTGTGTCTTCGGCTAAACGTCCATGGGCTGTAACAGGATAACGAAGTTGCACGATGAATGCTATGCCGTGATCTGCTGGCGCTACCATCAAAGTTCTAGATACAAAGAACATGACTTCCCGTCATAACAAACACCCAACTCCAGACCAGGCTAGTCGAATCGCCCACCACTGCCAGGGCTGTTACAAGGAAAGTGGCAAGCCTCCCGCATGGCATTATGTGATGCCCTCCCAGAGGCGGAACCAATGCTTTTGACACTATGTTTTGACCCCCGAATTTGCAGAAACGCCAATGCCAACATATTTGCAGGACAAGTGCCTGGAGAAAACAGCCCGTTCGCTGAAAACACCCGCCACATGCATTGGGAGGGAGACATTGTAAAATCTAGGCCATATCGTAGGATGCCGAGTCACTGCACGGCGTTATGCAGGAGGTATGCTCCTTTTTGGGCAACCAATCACTATCGATTGGCTCTTATCCTGCTGCAATGTGTGATCAGTGGCCTTGCTCCTGCATTTTTGGCCAGCAAGGACGACCCATCGTTCACATACATGTTACGATCAAGGTATCGGGGTAACCTGTTCTTAGGGTAAAGTACAGTGGGTTGAAGCAACTGAGCGTCGTGACGGATAACCGGGGTTCTCAATGACCGGGGGTGAGGTTATGATCGGTCTCAAGTAAGTCTTGAGGTTAACTAGAGTTTGATTGCTGCTAAGCAATCCAGAAGTAAAGCTATCTACATAGTAATGATCGTGTCCTTATATAGTCAAGTGATCACTCCGTGTGGGTGATCCCGATCACTCCTTGGTGATCACTCCAGGGGTCGATCACCTCCTTGGCGGTGATCGTGATCACCGCCGCCTGGTGATCGGGTTAGGGTTCCTTATCTTATCTTCACGTGATCTTCTGCTTGTTCCCTTTGCCCTTTGTTCGGTGGTTCCCGGCGGGTCTCACTGGTTGTTCGTCTTCCCTTCCCTGTTCTGTCAATCCGTGGTCGTAACATCAGGTCCCCTTTCCAAGGCCAAGTCCCGTGGCCACATAAGTAGGTCGGGTCCCTGGTCGCCTTGTGTCCTGGTTCCTTCTTTCCTTTTTTTTACTAACCATCATGTCGTCTAGGATTGAAAAACGGTCGCAGCCTGTTCGTTCGTTTTCTGCGTCTGCCCTTCGTCGCGAGCGTTTGGCCGAAACCATTGCCCTTGAGGGTTTCGAAGTCATGCCGTGTTCTTTCTGCAAAACCCGCGGTTATGCTTGTCGCATGATTGCTTCGAATTCCCGGTGCAGCGAGTGTGTGCGCCGTGGTCGAAAGTGCGATGCTTCCTCCGTGCTTGTTACCAACCGCCGCCGGACCGCCGGACCCAGACCCGAGGGCTCAGCAAACCACGTATAGCGGTGCCGGCACGGTCCTCAGAGCCATTCTTTCGAATATAGAGAAGGACTGGTGGCGTAAAGAACTCTGTGAACGGTCCCCCGCATATAGGGAATGGAAATTCAAATACACACCGAGAAAGGAGCCCGAGGAACTGCGTTTGCCAAGACCCCTACTGGGCCATTATTTGGCCATGAGGACCGGCCACGGCGATTTCAAAGCCTACCATGACCGTTTCAACCACCAGGATGCAAACACCTCGTGTGCCTGGTGCTGGAAGCGGACCTCCCCTGAACACCCGGTGCACTGCCGCTTTTCGCGGGCGGTGTGGAGAAACTGGCCGTGGCTTGACAACGAGCGGCCGATCGGGCCGCCAGACCGCGCCCAACGCCGCAAATTCTTCCAGACAAGCCTCGGGCAACCGAAAAGCTTTGAGGCGTTTTCGATAGCCACCAACTACTTCAGCGCCCGCCCCAGAGCGGCCCGCCAGCGCCCCGCGCGCCACGAACGCACTTTACGCCTAGGGACACCGATCGTAAACGACTCGAACTCTGACGAGGAATAGACTTACTGCCTTTTCACCCACACTTCACGGCACAAGCCGTCAGACGAACCCTCCGTGCACCTTAGGCACGGGGTCGCGTCAGTGAACTAACCCCCTAAGCAGGACCGGGCCCGAACCCGGTCAGGCACGATCCGCCTCTGCCCTCCTTGTTCTCCCCCTGTGTAAATAAAGAAGATAGAACGCGCGCCGAGATACCCCTCGGGAGGTTGCTAACGGCCGGCTAACAAGCCGGGCCGAGCCCGGCGTTAACTAATACTACTACTACTACTACTTGTTACCAACCGTAGGTGGTGTTCTCCTTCCTGGTGCGCGCAGCCGCCCTGGCTAACGATTTCGCAGTGGGCCGATTGACCCAAGAGCGGAAAAGGTTGGAGTTACAGGAATCTGAAGTTGAGGACGACATTCTTCGCGTGCAGCAGGAGATCGCTCGGCTGCAGCGAGAGTCGTCCGAGAAGTTCAATCGTTTGTTGCGCCTGCGCAAGCAAAAACGTCTCCTTCAGTCGCGCAGCGAGACTGAGGCTGTTCGTTTGGATGCTGAGTTGTCTGTTGAGGATGCCGTTGAAAGGGAGCGTCTGGGGGTTGACGAGCTTCCTTTCGATGGCCCCTCCGAGTCTGGTCTTGTCCCGGAGCTGCAATCCTTGGGCCACGTGGATGTGGTAGATTGGTCAGCAGTCCTAGGCGCTGAGTCCTCCGATTGGGTCTTTCCGGAACTAGTTTCTGTTAATGGTAGGTGGTGCCTTCTTAGGTCGTCCTCTCTTTCTTGGCTGACTTGCTCGCAGATCCAACTCCTGGTAGTACTGGCGGAGTGGTTCCTGGCAATTCTGGAGGTGGTTAAGTGGTTCCCAAGTGTTTTCCTCGTGTCCGTAGTTTTCCCATTTGACAAGGTACTCTGTTTTGCCGTGGTTCCGTCTGTGATCGAGTATTCGTTCGACTTCGTAGGTCTCTTCTGCGTCAATCTGAATCGTATCCTGTGTACTGGTGCCGCGTGGTGCTGGTTCGAGTAATGATATGTGGAATGTTGGGTGTATCCTCATGGTGTCTGGTAATGATAGTCTGTAGTTGGTGTCGCTGATCTTTTTGTTGATTTTGAATGGTCCTAGCTTCTTGAAATCAAGTTTGCTGTTGGGTCTCCGTGTTTTGATGTTGCGTCGGATGAGGTAGACGCTATCTCCCTCCTTGAAGGATGGTCCCTTCATCCTATGCTGATTGGCGTATTTCATCATTCTTTCTCGTACGAATTCCAGTTCCTGCTGGAGTTCTTGGTGTAGTTCTCGTAGCTCACTTGCTTGCTTGTCGGCGCGAGGTGCTGTGGTCGTAGTCCTTGGTTCTCCGTATGCCGTGGGGTTGAATCCGTAGTTGGCGTAGAATGGTGTTGTTTTGGTGCTTTCGCTCTCTGAGCTATTGTAGGCGAATTGTGCCGTGGGTAACAACTGTACCCAATTGTCTTGCTTGTGGTTTACGTAGCACCTCAGATACTGCTCTAGTGTCTGATTGGCTCGTTCCGTTTGTCCATCTGTTTGGGGGTGGAATGCTGTTGATAGCTTGTGACTTGTTCCTAGCTGTTTCATCAGAGATTGCCAGAATCTTGATGTAAAGAGCTTGTCTCTGTCGGTAACGATGTTTTCTGGTAGCCCGTGATTGCTAACAATCATTCGTAGGAATGTGTAGGCTATTTCTTCGGCGTTGCTACTTTCTTTGTAGGGTAGGAAGTAGGCGTATTTGGTGAGTTTGTCAACTATAACCAGTATGCTGTCATACTTGGTTTTCGTGAGGGGTTCTTCCGAAGGTGGTAGTTTTACTATAAAGTCCATGGTAACGGTTTGCCAAGCTTTGCTGGGGGCTGGTAGTGGTTGTAACAATCCGTAGGGTTTGTGTCTCGCAGCCTTGCTTTTTGCGCAGAGCTCGCAGTCTTTGATGGCTTCTCGTACTTCTTGTCGTGTTCCTTGGAAGTTGTGGTGTTGTCTTAGCCTCTTCCACGTTTTGGATATTCCTTGGTGTCCGTGGGCCTTGTTTCCATGTATCCTCCGTATCTCTTCTGGGGGTATCACTGCCGTGGTGGTCATAAGACTTCGGTGTGCCGGTAGGAGGTTCCCGTTTTCGTCCGTCGCGAGGATGGTTCGGGTTTCCTCGGGTACCGTTATTTCGTGATCCGGTCGTCGGCTGAGAGCGTCGGCCCTGCCGTTTTCTGTTCCTTTCCTGTAAACGATCCTAAAATGGAATTCCGACAGGAATTCTGACCACCTGATTTGTCGTTTGTTCAACACCTTGCTGGTGGTGAAGTGGGTCAGGTTCTTGTGGTCCGTGTAGACTAACACCTCGTGTTTAGTTCCGGATAGTTGGGGTTTCCATTCTTCGAATGCTCGGATAATGGACATGAGTTCCTTGTCGTGGATTTGGTAGTTTAGTTCTGGTCCATGTAGTTTCTGCGAGAAGAAGGCGCACGGGTGCAGTTTTCCTTCCTCATCCCTCTGTCCGAGTTGTCCACCAATCGCATAATCGGATGCGTCGGTTTCGACTTCGAAGGGTTTCGTAGGGTCTGGTATCCTCAAAATAGGTTCCTTTGCTACTGCGTTGCGTAGCTGTTCGAATGCCTGTTGCGTTTGTTCCGTCCACTGGAATTCTAGGTCTTTCTTTGTCATGTTGGTGAGGGGTGTGGCGATGGCGCCGTATCCCTTGATGAATCTTCTGTAAAAGTTCACAAATCCTAAGAATGCTCGAACATCTCTTACGTTCTTTGGTTGAGGCCATTCCTTTACTGCTTGGATTTTCGATGCTTCCATCCTTATTTCGCCAGGAGCGATGGTGTATCCTAGGAAGTTGACTTGCTTGCTATGAAAGATGCATTTCTCGGGCTCGACTAGGAGCTTAGCGTCTTGTAGCTTCTGTAAAACGGTGTGGACGTGTTGCTTGTGTTCTTCCAACGTCTTGGAAAAGACAAGGATATCGTCCAGATAGACAACGGTGAAATTGTCTAGGCATTCCCTGAGAACGTGGTTGATCATTGTTTGGAAGGTGGCTGGTGCGTTGGTAAGGCCGAAAGGCATTACGAGGTATTCGTAATGTCCACGCCTGGTTCGAAACGCTGTTTTCCATTCTTCGCCTTCCTTCATTCTGATTAGGTTGTATGCTCCTTTGAGGTCCAGGGTGGTGAACCAACTGGCTTGATAGAGCATGTCCCTGAGTTCTCCTATGAGTGGGAGCGGGTAGCAATTCTTTATCGTAATGTCGTTAAGTTGTCGGTAGTCCACGCATAGTCGTAGTTTTCCGTTCTTCTTCGGTACGAAGAGGATCGGGTATCCTGCTGGTGATGTTGATGGTCTGATGTATCCTTTCCTAAGGTTTTCTTCGAGATATTCGTCGAGTGCGTCCATTTGTGTCGGGTTGAGTCCATATATCTTGTGGAACTTTGGTTGTGTTCCTTCCTTCAGAGGGATCTCATGATCGAAGGGTCCGTGCTCGGGGAGCCCTGTTTCGAGTTCTTTGCTAAATAACTGTTTGTATGTCCTGTATTCGGTTGGTACGCCGCTTGTCTCGTTGCTGGGTGTTATGTGATTGGATCGGTTTTGGCTGGTGGATAGTCGCTTCTCTTCCGATGTTGGCTCCGGGTTCGGCTGTCTTTGTGCCAGATACACCTCTCGTGTTTGATTCGTCCGTGCCCTATGCTTCCCGTGTGAGGCCTTCTGTTTCGTGCGGTACTCAGTGACTGGGTGCTTTTCCCATTGGACCTGGCCGGTTGTCCAATCTATCCGGGGGTTGCTCTTCTTAAGCCATGGGATGCCAAGGATTACTTGGTTGTTCCCGATATCGGCTGCATCCAGCACGATATGTTCTTCCCTTCCTTGGAATTCCATCCTGAGGGGGTATGTTTCCTGGTTGACGGTCCCCTTGTTGTGGGTTATCGCTTTCCCTTCTACCGTCTGTAACTGGTAAGGTTCTTCCTTCCATCTGGGTACCCACATGAAATCTTGTAACACGTGGTACGAAATGTAGTTGCCCTGGGCTCCACTGTCTAACAGAGCCCTCAGGTGTTGTCCGTTAAGTTTGATGTGCAGAAAAAGGTGTTCGTTTCCTGTCAACGTATCCTGCGTAGCGTTCAGGGTTCTTATTGGTCGTATCTTTGTTTCTGCCGTTCGGTGCCCTGTACCGTCTGGCTGTCTTAGTTTTTTGACTGGCTGGCCTCACCCTGGGGCCCTTTTCCTTTTTGTTCTTTCTTCTGTCTTGGGGGTGCAGGCGTCTTGCGTGCGTTGGTTGTTTCTTTCCTTTCTTGGATCCTAGGATCCCATACGATGCTTGTCATTGGCATGGGTCCTGGTAATCGGGATCGTTGTTCGTGCCATGCCTGAGCCTTGGCTAGCATATGTACTCTGCAGATACTGCGCGTGCACTGGTACCATGGGAATGTAGGTTGGTTGCAGCATGCCATGGGGTATCCGTCCGTTGGGGTGAAGATGGCTGCTGGTTCGGTGTTGAGTTTAATCTTGATTTCCCAGTGTGGTAGTTCCTGTACGGTGTATACCTGGTGGATTCCAGTCTGCTTGCGTCTGCGGGGAAAGAAGTTGTAGTGTATTTTCTTGCTGAGGTGGAGTCCGCATGTGTCCCTAAAGCACTCCGCCCAAAAGATGTTTGGGTGGTCGGGGTGTGATGGTAGGATTTGTGGATGATCTCCGAAAGTGGGGTCCACTGGTCCTACAAGGTTCTTTTTTGAGTATGTGGTTGGTACTCCGGGAAACTGTACTGATTGGTCGTCTCGGTATAAGTCGATTGGTTTCTTTTCGTATAGGTCGGGAAGGCTCTCTCTTGTCGCAACGTATGTGCTTGGTGGGGTGTCTTCTTCTTCGCTTGATTCTTCTTCGCTTTCTTCCGTTGTTTCCGTGAGGAGGTGGGTCTGACCCAGTGGTTCTTCTTCACTGTCTGATCCCTCTGAATCCGTTGGTTCGGCCAGGGCCGTCTCTTGCCGGTGTAAGTTGATTGGTCGCCTGGTTGGTCCGATGGGTACTCTGTTTCCTACCGCCAGGGTGCGCACTCCCTTGGGCTGTTGGGGATAGTATCCTGCATCGGTTTTTGAGCTATTGTGGGTCACGCAGTTGTTGTTGTAGCATCTGGTCCAGTTCAACTGTTCGTGTGGGACCTGTGTCGTGGCGTTCAGTCCCCGTGGTTTGTTTCTAATACCTTCCGTTCCTGCTGCAAAATCGGGTTGCAGGTTGGAGGTGCTGGGGCAATTTCGTGCGATATGCCCTGGTTTGTTGCATCTGAAACATTTGCCGCTTTTGGGGTCTTTCCTGGGGTTTTTGTGCTGGGTGGCGTTGAGGTCCATAGGCCCGCTATGGGTGCCATACGCTGTACTATGTTGGCGAGGTGGTTTGGGGTGTTGGTATTTACGTCCCGTGTTGGCTTGTCGTAGGTTGGGTCCCCAGGTGTTGCGTCCTTCGCGTCTTTCCAGCTTCCGTTCGTAGATACGGTTGTCGATTTTGACTGCCAGCTCTACGTATTCTGACATGAGGCTTGGTCGTTCTTCTCTGACCAATTCGTCTTTTACTTCGTCCTTGAGTCCTGCGTAGAAGCGTGCCATCAGGGCCTCCCTGCCCCAAGGTAGCTTTGCTGTGATCTGCCGGAACTCACTAGCATACTTGGATGCTGACTTGGTCTGGACGAGGCGCGACAGCTTTCGTTCGGCTGTGCGTTCTTCGTCGGGGTTACCGAATGCTTCCTTCAGATTTTCCTCGAAATTGTCGTAGTCGTCGAAGATGCGGTTAGTCTCAGCCTTACGGTTCTCTTCTTCTTCATGGTCCAGGTAGTCTCGCAGAGTTGGTTCGAACCATGCGAGGGCGTCGCCCTTCAAGAGTGAGGCTGCATAGGCAACCTTCTCGGCGTCGTTGTCGAAGTTATCCTCGTTGAAGTGAAGGTACGCGCGAGTTCCGGTGAGGAAGCTCTGCAAGGTACCGGGGGTTCCTTCAAAAGGGGTTGGTAGGGGGTACTTCACGGCGTTCCTGTTGGCTCTGTTAGTTTGTTCCTGAACTCGTTCCTGTAGCTGACGGTTTTCAGCCTGAAGGGTCGCGACCATCTGACGCAGGGCGTCAGCACTGGCCGGAGCGTTAGTAGTAGAGGGGTCTGAGGGGTGGTCCGGTTGGAAGACATCGTGTCGGTAATACTGCTCGGTCTGCTTCAAGGCAAGGTACTGAACAGGAGCAATCAAAATGTTACGATCAAGGTATCGGGGTAACCTGTTCTTAGGGTAAAGTACAGTGGGTTGAAGCAACTGAGCGTCGTGACGGATAACCGGGGTTCTCAATGACCGGGGGTGAGGTTATGATCGGTCTCAAGTAAGTCTTGAGGTTAACTAGAGTTTGATTGCTGCTAAGCAATCCAGAAGTAAAGCTATCTACATAGTAATGATCGTGTCCTTATATAGTCAAGTGATCACTCCGTGTGGGTGATCCCGATCACTCCTTGGTGATCACTCCAGGGGTCGATCACCTCCTTGGCGGTGATCGTGATCACCGCCGCCTGGTGATCGGGTTAGGGTTCCTTATCTTATCTTCACGTGATCTTCTGCTTGTTCCCTTTGCCCTTTGTTCGGTGGTTCCCGGCGGGTCTCACTGGTTGTTCGTCTTCCCTTCCCTGTTCTGTCAATCCGTGGTCGTAACAATACACAGGAGGTTCGGAAAGCACTCGCAAGTACCTATACGCCTCCCTCCTTTGGTCCAACTGGCAAACAGTGATTGTGCGGTGATCGGGAAACCAAATGGAGTTTCTATAGGAGTATTTCTTGGTAGTCAGAGCTGTTTTAGCTGGAGCCGATGCCGTCAGTGCTGAAGTCGAAGAAATAAATGGCGTGGCAGTTTGAGGGTTTGCTGTGCAGGAATGCGATTCGTGGTTGTGATTTTAGATAAGCCATCGCTTTCAGCAACCCTGAAAACCTTGAGTATTTATGTTATACGGGAGGCCCCCTATTCGTAAACGATTTGCCCAAACCCCAGCATTCCGCATTGCTGGCATCGAGTGACAACGGACGGGCTGGCCTGTTTAATTGAGGCTTAATGAGGTATGGGCTGCAACAACCCAACAAACACTAACAGCGTCAGAGAAGACCGGTATAGAGTGGACATCTGAGCTTTCCAGGCCTCTAGAAGTGACTATCCACATTTTAGTACACACATGTATTGATCCAAGCCTCCCAACACGCTGTCGAACAATCAGGAGCCCTTGTTTTCGAAATTTGTTCACAGCATCCTGACGATAAGCAACCCTGCTCACCAACTGGATAACAAATCATGCCTTGGCGTAAGATGTACGGCCGGGTCGCTGTGGCGAAATGGAGCAGTTCCCTAATTTGGAACCAAAAAGAAGTGGTTCTTATGTGATGTTGCTGCCAATGGTTCGCATCTTAGAGGGCCAAGGAATGTAACCAAGGGCAAAAGTCTATTGGGCCAACAAAATGTCATTTGATAGGTGGCATTTTTGCTCTATGCCCTGTAAAGGTCAGCGCCGGTGCTTCGAACTCTTGCACTTGCACCATCACAAGTCCATAGCGAATCGAGAATATTGAAGACACCCAGGTAGTGGTATGGTGCCCAGAGATATACAGCTTATTAACACGTGTCCACATCCGACGAGCGGGGAAGCTGCTGTTGCATTATGCCATGTATACTATGTGTTGATATAACAGGCCAGCTGCGAAAACTGCTGGTTAGTGCAGCTCAAAGAATGGCCACAGAGCCTGTGCGACTGGTGCAAAACTCTGCGCCACGCAGCACTGACCGCACATTTTTAGATTGAAATTCGTAGCAACGAAACTCGCATTCCTATAACACGGATTTTCGTCTGGAAAACGAAAACAAACGACCTCTACTAAACGCTCGCGCGCTCGCTCAACATTTTTGAAAAGATCAAATCTCGTATAGCGCAATTACACAATACAATCGACACCAATAAATATGGGCCTTTTCCAGCAGCCTATCACACTAGCCCAAATTGCCCTCAAGTCTGCAACCGAAGTTTCCACGGCAGCCTTGAACATTGCGGGCGAAGTTTCGAGTGATATCGTCGAGAAAGCCAAAGAAATTATCCCTGAGGCGGCAAACCAGGTCGGCAAGCTGGCAAGCGAAGCAGCCATTGCTGCCAAGGACACGGGCGAGATAGTCGGCGACTGCATTCTCAATGCTGCAGCCCAGACAGCTCAAACAATCCCCGCAAATCCCGGCATAGCAGTTGCGGCCGTCACGGGCGCAGCTGGAATTGCTATGGTTGCTGCGCCGGCTATATTTGCGCTCCCGGCGCTGGGTGCGGTCGGCTTCGGCACATCGGGACCTGTTGCAGGTGCGTTTGAGCTCTTCGATAAGTGAGAGAAGAAATTCGAAGTATCAAAATGTTCGTTTCTCGGCTCACAAAAATTTGTTCTGATTTATAGGGAGCATTGCAGCCATTGCGCAAAGTGGTATCGGCAGCGTGGTTGCCCCTTCACTTTTCGCCACCTGTCAAAGTGCGGCGATGGGAGGCTATGGTGCTGCAACTATGTTCGGAGTAGTCCAGGCTGGAGGAGGAGCGATTGCTGTAGCGGCTGGAGCTGCACTCGCACAGACAAAACAATCACAGTGAAGTCCAGATGATGTAGAAGGCACGAGATTTCACAGCATGATCTTGATTTGTGTATGGCTGCAGTTGTGTGGATTATATCTATACCCAACCTCCATTTTTATGCACTGACATGAGTAGTTCAAATGACAGGTCAAGCTGACTGATGAGGTCTTGATACTCGAAACGATCCAAAAGTACCTTGTTTTTCCTCAGAATTTCCACCACAATGTCTCGCAGAAGCCGGTCGCTACCTGTGGAGGTTCCGTAAATCGCCTGGATTGCTTCGTAAAAGTCGGGGTGATTCCAATGCTTTGCAGCCTCGGTGCGAAACTTGGATGCAGCCAACACTTTGAGCTCGCTGACTTGCAGGTAATCCGCCAGAGCATAGACGTTACAGTGATCAAGGAGAAGGGTTTCAGTCCGGAGAGCTTGTGCAAGGTTTCCCAGATCCACATCTGGACTCTCATATCCCGCCGCTGACTTCCGATTTTTCTTTTTATCCTGCTTGCTCCTGGGAGTGAGGTGCTCTTCCATATTTTCAGGTGCATGCCTGATTGCCATGGCTTCCGATTCCAGTTGCAATCCATACTCGCTCGCATTCTTGGACCTAGGATGGGAAGGTGTATAGTCGAGAAGATAGAAGAAGTCGATGACGAGCTTGACTGCTCGAGAGTTATAATCAGAGAGGTTTATCTGACAAGTTTGGCTTTCCTATAAAGAATTTGGGAGCCAAATAAATACACATGCTGTGTTAGTATTCGAAATAAAAGCTACGCAGGAAAGGAAGGTACTGACCTGCATATTAACTCGGAAAACAGCTTCCACGAATTCTGAACGTGGACAAACGATTGCTTTGTGAACCTGGTATGTCGTATCGCAGCATACAATGGTCATATCACTGTGTTCGCCTTTTTCAAGAAGCCTGTAAACGATTTTGTTGTCAGCTAGCCTCATTTCCTTGCTTTGTGAGCTTATCATTGAATCTTATCACGCACCTTGCCATGGACCTTTTGAGTGCCTTTTCTGGGGTTGAATCCATCCTGCAGTCACGAAAACAGGAACTGTTTGCCCAGAATGGACAACTGCAAGTCGCTGGAAAAGATGGTTGCAGAAACAGCTTTAAGGGAGCTGCTTCATCACGGGAGCTACGTCGCATGAGCGGACCGAGGCTCGTAACTTTCCTAGGCCACTAAACGAGGACATGTGCAATGCGCTGAGGTAAACCCTAAACTTGCAAAATCAGCTGATATTTCGTCGCCAATGTGAGCCATCTTTGGATAGATTGGAAAATAGGAAGTTAAATCTTCCTAGGATGGGCTGATATTCTTGATTATTTTGTTCAGGCCGCAGCAGCCACACGGCTCAGCAAGAATCTTCATTCTGTAATTATTGGCGTCGATGGGAGACCAGCGCCATTTCCGAAAACCTAATTCAGACATATAGTTACCGCAAATCTCTATGCAACCATTAATAAACTGAAGCAATTTCCTTTTCTAGAAAACAAAAAAAAAAAAGAAAAAACGTATTACAGGCGAGGAGATCTCTGAAAAGATTTTCACCCCGAAATTTGATGGCAGTCACCGAGCAGAGCTGCAGCAACGCAAAATTTACACAGGATTGGAATCGTTTTCTTGATCGTTTCGCATTTATGGTGCGTTGGGATAAAGGCAATGCTCAGCAAAGTTACGACTTTCTTTGAAAGTTCAGATCTGCGGGGAGCCCAATGCAACAGGGAGGATAGCAATACTAGGGAGTGTAGCTCGCTAAAACCTTCTTCGATAGGTGGAGTTTATTGAGGCAGCTCATTCATCCCAACGAAACGCAAAGCATAACTCACTTTGTGATCTTATCTACACCACCACCGGTTCGGGTTTGGGTTCTGGGCTCCGTCCGAGTCGGGTGCTGGGTGTTTGAATTATGATCCATATTTTACTGGCCAATCCCAACCCACCTGCTGCCCATCAATTCCACCGTCGACCACATCAAACCAAAACAATACAATTCTTTATCCCAAATTCAAGCTGTGCTACGACATTTCCACACAGCTGAGCACGACTTCGTTGTAAGTAGCCTGCTAGACTCTGGTATTGGTATTATTAACAACAATATGGCCACACACTTGAAATACGCTGTTTAGCTGCAAGAAACTCTTTCGCGAACTAGTCCTTAGCCTTGTTTGGGGAAGGGGGTGCCCCACGCTTCCTCTTCCCAAGATTTGTGTCGACCCAAGCAGGGCACGGTCGCGGATAACAGCTCTCTCAAAATCCACAACGATAGAATGGTGGCCATAAAGAATGTTGCGTGCCTCAGTGAAGGACGCCAAGCCTGTATTTCGGCAATTGCCTTGACAGCCGAAGCAGTAGCAACGTCCGACCAGAACGGCAACACATAACGCTTGCCAGGCAACTTATTTTTCTACGTGAAACCTACTGATCTGTTTGAGAACCTTGTTAGAACAGACAAAACACCATGTGAATCTGTATTGGACGCGTCACCTCACTGCTAACCTTGTTAACTCTCCTGTCCATACTGCCCGGCTTGGTAATTAGTCCAAAAACTCACGCATTGATAAGTGCACATGATAGGCGAATTGTGAGATGTCGGTTGGAACTTTGATCAGATATATACGATGAAGACATTTGGGACGTTTACAACACTACTTTGGTCCCATCAGTAACAATCTAATCCGTTGGCTCGCACTCCATGTTTGAGCTGCCGACCATGTCGATCGACTGGGGTATTCGCCTGGAAATTGGAGCTAGCCCGGATTGGAGGCCATGGTACTCAGTCTGTCGTTCTTGGACGACCAGCTTACATTTCCCGAATACTCACGGCTGGGTAGTCGAGCCATGGCTGTTGCGAGATACGCTAGAATGAAGATTTGAACTGATGCTATATCAGGTGCCATCCTGCGCAGCTTTATTGCCGCTGTTTAACCACCATGTCAAGTTTCCATCCGTGGTGTTGAAAGCTAGTACGCGCCAGGCAAGGCAACGACCATGGCGATACACGTTCCCACAGAAATAATCGACACTGTAAGTGTCTACTCAACGATATTGTATCACAACACCTTTTCAATTCGTCGCTGATACTCGGCTGCAGATTACATCTTTAGTGAACGATATCACCAGGCATCCATATCTAGATTATGAAACCTGGCCTTACGGAGAAACTAGCGACGATGGTCGGGAAAACCTGGCCAGCCTGCGTCTAGTAAGCAGGTCTTTTTGCCGAAGTGCCTCTCGGCCATTCTTCCGCCATTTCCAAGCGACAATCAAAGGGAAGTTCCCAGGTTCACGGCCTTTGGAAAGACTTGTCAGCCTCTCCAAAAGCGCGTATGCGGTGCATGTGCATCGTCTCGATGTCGGACTCGACTGGCCCACAGGTTCAAACCAAGAGGCTCTTTCGACATGCGTGGAAGACTTCGCTGCCACGTTACCAGCCTGCCTAGCGAGGTTCGCCAATCTCCATGCTCTTCGATTTCACGGCTCGTTATCCTGCTGTTCTCGAGTAACCGCAGGGGTCTTTAGAGATACAGTCATAACGGCATTTTACGCTACGTGCTACTCTCGAATCTGACAGATCTGCACGTCACTTTCCCGATTGCATATGATTTTGGGCTCTTTCTTGGCAGCAAAGCGACCATGGTGGGCATACCGATAGAGAATGTGTTTCGACGACTTCGGCACCTTGGTCTGTTCCTATCGGAATATACTAGCCGTCACGGAGAGAGGTACTCGCCTACATTAGTCTCCGCCGAAAATGCGGCTCTCCCCAACCATAATCATGCGGTCCAGCTTTGCAGTCTTGCCGAACTTGCTGAAAATCTTGAATCTCTCGCCATAGGGAGCACGGATATTCTCAACCTTGACAACATGAATCTACACCATTCGCTCCGTCTCAAATCGCTGTATCTCCAGGGCTTTTCCATTTCATCACACGTTCTCATTTCTCTCATCGAACAATGCAAGGATACGATCACATCAATTGAGCTGCGCCGTGTGGAGCTCAATTCTGATACGTGGCAGGAAGTTTTGCTGCGAGTGAGCAGACTTTCAAACCTTCTCGATTTTATCATCGACTCAAGTGGTTACTCAAGAGATGGGGCAAGCTCCCATTTGCGCCCAGGGCTTCTACCACCGCCGGATGACCCCGAAGATATCGAAACGCACAACTTCCTGGACACCTATGCGCTTGGAAATGTACAGCGTCGGGTAAACACCAACAGGCTCAATGCGGGGCTCCCGCGGATGCCAGACTTTGAATATCGGCACACTCAGCGGAAAACGCTCGAGACAGTGATGGAAGACATGAGCATCACATCTTAGGCTGTGATGCTGGCTTTATTGAGGTTCAGTGGTTGGCAGAAGTAACGGGAGATTCTGAGAGCGTTACGTTTGACTGAAGGTGTAGGCGGATGCCGTCAGGCTGGCAGAGCAGCAGAATCAACCTGATCGTCGGACATCGGGTTTTCAGAAGCAAATGCCATCATCTCATCGATATTCGCATATTTCCACTTGCGGAGGTCGATGGTCAAGAGGCCCGGCCGAGAACAAGCCATTGATGGCGTCTCGGAAGAGGGTGTCATCTGGCCCCATCTCCCAGTCGTTCCACGATGGTGGCGAGTGCGTCGTCGATATTGGGGTTAGATTTGGTTGTTGTCGCGACAACGCGAACGGAACGCAACGATAAAAAGTGGAGGTATGAGCAAAAAGGAAGTTATGGACGTTAAAATACATGCAAACGTACCACAATGATGCCACAATAATGCCGCTGCTGCAATTAGTAGTGGGTCTTAAATTTGCCAAAAGGCTGCTTACTTACTTTCTCACACCGCTATCAGAACGCATTGGCGAACATGGTGAAATGTCACCTCATGGCATCAAGGACAAGGGCTTCCAAAATGGCCCGCGGTGCCTATTATGTGGTTGGTGTCACGCAAACTATTACATGTTTGTTCATTAATTGCAACGATTGTGATCCTTCTATCTGCCTAGCTTCCATTGTGACTTTGTCACCAAGTTAGCCGCCGCAACATGGCTTGTGGGGGTAGCAGGCAGGTCTGGTTCGGCTTCTGGCATAGACGGCATTTCTGCTTGAGATAACGCCTCTGGCATCTCTCCCTGAAGTGAAATCTGTCCTCCTGACATTGATGGCGTCGAACTGGCTTCATTCAACCAGCGCTTCTTTGGCATGCTTTCGCCCATGGGCCTCCGGAACGATGGACGACCTCTCGGTGGCTCGTCATGCTCGAAGGATGAATCGCCGAATCAGTTATCGTGGAGGTCCAAGATGTCGTCGTCGTCGTCATTCTAGGCACTGTCATCATAGCCGCATTCAAGAGAATCTACCATCTGTCTCTTTTTGGGACTGACACTCTGGCTTTGAGACCTTGTTGAGAAGTCGAATACTCGAGAGATCGAAAAGACGTCTTTGCTCATACAAGCCCGCGTTTCAACCTGTTCTGTGGTTTTATTCCACAGAAATATGTTGAACGCGCCGGGCCATAATACAAAGGGAGTGCGCTTGTCGGTAAAAAGAGACCAAGCAAACCTGGCAAACAGAAACTCCTTGCTCACCCCCCCCCCCCCCCCCCCGGCGGATTTGTTGCAAACAGCGGTTATGGTACAATGGGCCAAGCTGCATTGAGCTGCCTGGCTCCAGGACATGGAGGAGCAGCTTAGGAGGTTGGGATGTATTGATATCGATCTGTTTCGGGACGAGGGCAATGCGCCGCGCGTCAGAGAGATGATACAAATCGCTGCGCATTAACAGGATATTCTAGTCGTCGGACAACATACGATGCTGGCTGGTAGTATAATGTCAACCAACTTCCATCTTTTACCAAGGATGGCCTTGTTCGAATGCCCGATATGGCCTACTTTGACATTTGGTTCGACATAAACCATTCCTTTTCTTTTGCCGGTATTAGGTGCGCCAGTTCAACAGCGTCTATATAGCCCGAGATGCGACAGCTTCCATCACGCCCTGGAACGGCCAAAGGTCCAAGATGGAGTGGCGGTGGTATATAATCGGGTATATCGAGTTGTGCCCATTGTGGTGGCAGGTTATCGTGTGGGAACCGCCAGTTGTGAAAAGAATGTACGATAGGAAATTTCTCTAACGGCAGAGCATTAGCGACTGCGACAGTAGATATACCGGGCAGAAATTCCTTACCCGAGATAACAACGTCCTCCAAGCAAAATAGGTATTCCCTGCCGCGCAGTAGGCCATCCGACGGCCGCTGGACCTTTTCTAAGACGGCTTGCTATAGCAATGCTAGGAATCCTTTGTCCCAATTTACTGCCGCGAGGATGCAGCAGCAAACAAGAGCCAACCCGGGCGTCTTACTGACAAAAGATGCAGTGCGTTGACTGAGCCGTCATTCTGTGTGGCCCAGAACCAAAACTTTGGAAAGTTTCCAGTCTTTTGGAGGGTGACAGAATAATAAGTGCAGAGCCCAGTCACTCATGACTAGGCTCTCGAGTGTAAACTATTGGCCGCGCCACATTTGCACCAGAAATCACACAGGAAAAGCTCCTTGTTGGCAGATAAAGGTCGCTTTACACTGCCTTTAGTGCAAACGTCAGAACACAACCTTTCCTAATATAGAAGCTTGTCAACCAGTCTTGGCCAGCGGCGGTACTCGGTTCATTGCATTCAGATAGGGTGGAGATGGGCAGTCCGCTGGGCCGATCCAAATGAGTTATCTCGGATCTCCAGAATCATTCTTCGTAATTCTCGTGAACTCAATCGCTAAATTGTCGGAAAATAAATAGTAAGTTAATCCACCTAATATTCCACTTGACATTTCCTCCTTTCCTTCTACGTTAAACTGGCCGCTGAATTCAAAACACCCATCCACTTAAGTGGAAACTATCCATTCTGCGGCGATTTAGATATTTGCAACCAGCTTAACAAATACAGATCACTCGAAGCTTGTATATGAGCTTACACTTCCACCGCCCATTCTTAATTCCAACATATATAATATTAACCCCTAGAGTCTTTCTAAGCTACAATATACGCGCGCAGGACTACAATTCGAAGAAGCCGTTACCTTCATGAATGTACATTGCCGCAACCATTTTCTCTCTTTTCAGTGCCCGTCATACCTTGTAAACCATCCAATCACTTGGTCTCCCTCCAGCCTACACTCGAACATGACCCAGTCGAATCCGGAAAAAGACTCGTCGTCTTCCATAGGGTACGACACAGCCTCGCAATTTACCTCGATGTGCTTGAGTTTTGGTAACTGATCCCGTGAGGCATCGAGCAAATCCATGATCCTTAGGAGGTGGAGCTTGAGCTCTGTGTCCCTAGACCCCGAAAGTTCCGCCGCCGCACGCACCTTTCGATCTCTAGAGATGGACATGACGGGGTACGCACCCGGAGGGGGCTGCGCTAGGTCCAAGATTGTCTCGTCGATGACGGACTCATACATGTCAGCTATGTAATGGCTATGTTTTTCGAATTCCCAAAAACATGGTCAGCATTATTCCGTGGTTTAAGCTTGGACGGCCAGGCGTGGGACGAAAAATGGAGGCGTGACATGAGACAACCCACAAATTGGCTCCCGCAAGAGTATCTCGATCCGGATAGGGACCTGCGTCTCCCAGCCTGAACCATTGAGATGCAAAAGGCCAGTATGACATTCTATCCAGGGCGACTTTCTGCTCGGAGCTGACGCGGAAATTGAGCACCAGTCGTTCGACATCCGTACCTCCGCTGATGTACTTGGAGACGACGTTGACAAGATGGGCGGGGCTGGTGAATCGTCCATTTGATATCTCCCAAGTTGCTCTCCTCTGTTCCGGTGTCCACTTCTGCTCACCATCCTCCTCTTCGGTTGGAAGCGGCTGTGATAATATGATAGGTCCGTACGATTCCCTCAGTTGGTGCTCCTCCAGCTCGCCAAGGCGGAGTAGTCGGGCAGGGAAGTATCTGTAGCGTCGATTGCTCTTGCCCGAGGCATACCGGAAGTAGCTGATGGTCGCCTGGCGCGCCTCGCGGCAGGTGGCGAGGATGGGAGAGCAGTCGACCAAGACCTCGTAATCCAGGTACTTTGCAAAATCGGCATCATTCGGATCGTAGCGCGGTGGGAGGTTTTCGAGTAGCTCCTGGACGTAAATTTCAACTGCGTGGCTCCAAACCTGGGCCCTCAGCTCCGGTGCGAGGTCTAAGAATCGGGGAAAGCCAGAGGACGACATTTGGTTGATCCAGGGGCGGCGGATGCGATGGCCACAACACTGGGGGTTTTATCTTCTTCTCCTTTCTTATTTTTTCTTTCTTTTTCCTCAACCAAGTTGAAAGATGCTGGCAGTTAGAATTCACTAGGCAATAGTTCAAATGCTTTGTGGTGTGTGGAAGATCACTGAGGGGTTGGCGGGGTATTACTCTTTGTTTGGCCAAACAGCCCAGCCCCAAGGCATCGCAAAACTTTGCGGTCTATTTTGTGCGCGCTTAAAAGTCTTTTTAAAAAGGGTCACAAAAGATGTAGGGGGGCGAATTTGGACCCCGAAGCCACCTTGATCAAGCTTGCCGACCTCTTTTTCGCTTCCTTTCAAGCCTTCCATAATTTTGTTAGTCTTTTACTCCAATACCAAGGACTTCAGACGAAACTAGAGACCTGAGCTGGAGCTCGCTTTTGAATCCCTCACATGACTCTTTTTGGCTTTGCGCCTGCTGTTGCGGAGTGTTGCCCTCAGTTACGAAAAGAAATAGAACCCTGTGACTGTGCCAGTATTCACAGCCTGCTCAGAGGCCCACTTGGGCTTCTCAGACTTGGCATCGATGTTTGAGACTGCAGAGCACATGGCAATCTGCACAGCGTGGATCGTGCCTTGGTCAAATACCACGGTAAGTTTTTCACTGGCAAAGGTGCTGAGGATCTTGAGAAGTCGCACAATAAGTTCCTTTCCAACCTCGATCTGGCCGTGGCCGTCGAGTTCTGATGAACACCTGCCAAGTGCCACTACGATCTCTCATGCATTGCAAGCAGACAAAATATTGACAGCATACTGAATCGTTCCTGATTGAACGGCTGGTTTCAATTTGGGACCAATTTTGAGAGATTTTACAAGGAAACAAACTCACAATCCATCATCCACTAAGCCTAGATACAAAACTTTCTGGTCTCTGCTCAATGAAAAGGTTGTGAGCCGGCAATACATTCGCATAGCCTCTTGTTGTGAACCTCACAAGTGCTAATTATGAGGCAACCAAGTTTAGTGGATAGATATAGGATTCCAGTAATTATCAAGCCACCAACAGCAGTAGGTCCAAGACAGTTCATACCAGGCTGGTTGCATATTCGTCTCCCCGTTTTTGGGATACTTTGTTAAATGGTTTAGCAGAAATAATTGCGAGGTTTATATGGAATATCATGCGAAGGAGGTGTGTTGATGGCTTTTTTCATAAGACAAAGATTGCACCTGCAACCTTGCTTCAGCATTAAGTAAAACTGAGGTATGGGAAGACCCGGAATCCATTGGAACGAGCAAGAGTAAACATTCCCTAGACTGAGTGTAACCACATCAGATCAAGTCCACCAAGAAGATCCCGAAACGATCCCGACATCGTGCTCCCTATTATCCTAAATCGTTCGCGGTCGTTGTGATCCAGAGTCAATATCAAGCTAGCTAAGCCTCGACTCCGAGTAAACGACATGGATCGTTGCAGCCAGGTACAAAACGCAGCACCTACAAGACCACAAAGATCCAACAACCCTCATCCCCACCCCCTAGTCTTGACAGCCATAAGCAGTTCAAACGCCAAATCAAGCTGGCTGACAACATCCTGGTACTCAAACCGATCCAACAACTCCTTACGCCGCTTCATAACATCAACCACGACGTCGCGCAGGAGCCTGTCGCTGCGGACCGACGTTCGATAAACCTCCTGGACCGCCTCGAAAAAGTCCGGGTGGTTCCAGTGCTTCTCGGCCTCGACGCGGAACTTGCCCGCCGCCAGAGTCTTGAGCTCGCCGACTTGCAAGTACTCGGCTAGAGCGTAGACGCGGCAGTGCGTGAGGAGGAAGGTCTTTTCCAGCAGGGATTCGGCGAGGTTGATGAGCTTCAGGTCTGGGTCTGTATTTGATGGGCCCGCTGGCTCCTGACAAGCGACCAACTTGCCCTTTTTCTTCTTCTTTCTGTCCTTTCTTGGCATCAAACCCACTTCCCAGGGATCATGGACCTCGGTTTCGGCCGCAGGATCCTCGGGCTCGGCTATAGCATCGTCAGGCTCGGCAACTGAAACGACAGGAGTCTCGAAATTTGTAGTTTCTTTCTCGATATCGAATCCCCAGGCTGGACTTTTGTGCGAAGGTTGATAATCCGCGAGATAAAAGAAGTCGAGGACAAGCTTGACCGCCTCTGGGTTGTGGTCGGACAGGTTTACGAGGGATGTGTGGCTCTCCTGGAGACCGGGTCAGTTCGAGACCTTGTTGACGTGTAATTTCGTACGTGCGTGCCGTGCACTTACCTGCATCCCAGCCTTGAAACCAGCCTCGAAGTATTTCGAGCGCGGACACATGATCACCTTGTGGACATAATATGTATCGTCGCCACAAACGATCGTCATGTCGGAGTAGTCTCCACTGATACGGAGGCTTTGAAAGGCTACTGTTAGCTTGTCTCACGATTTGATGCTATGGTAACGCTGACGTACCTTTTTAGCGAGTTCCTCAAGGCCTGCTCTGGCGACGCATCCATCTTGGCGTGGCTTTTTTGTTCGTCCTGAGTTGTGAGAGTTATTGATCACTTTACCATGTCACCAACGAATTTGAGAGCCGGTTGAGGGCTAATTGGCATTAGCTGCGGCTATCAAAACACAGCCATGTACCCCGCTCGTTGTGGGGTTGGGCAGCAACGTTTGCATATGGCGTCTTTGCAGCCTGCCTAGTGGAAGGCCTCTGCCTTACCAAGCAGACAGGGCGGGCAAGTCGAGGACTTTCATCAATCGAAGTTAGGGAGCAGGGAGCAGGTCAGATTTGAGTGACTTAATGCGGACCTTTGCATGCATACTTCGCTCAAATTAAAGGATTGCAAGCCACCACACCATCTAGCTCTCAATTCTTAAAACATTATTTTGTATAATTGATCTTGTTAGATGCATGAAATTCTTTTTCTTTGAATCTTAAAAGTTATTGGGGTAAGTGGGTATGGCCGAATCACTGGTAAGGTAACGAACGACCCACCACGTTGCGCACCCCTGTTTCGCGCACCGGAGATTTGCACAAGCGCGTTTCAACTCCCTTCTTGACTTTTGGAGATATCTTGGTCAATTTTTTTTTTTAAATTTCTTGTTGTTGGACAATTCAAAGAAAAGTCAAGGAAAAATGAAGCAATATAGCGAAGCAGAACAACTATTCTACACTTGTTTGGCCGTCCTGGATAACATGCCAATTCGGACCGCCGCCAAAAAATACGGTATTCCGGAGTCCACCCTTCGAACAGGGTATAAGAACTTTACTGGATGGAAGTTCAATGTTACCGACAACGGGTGGACCACCAACGAGACTGCTATGCATTGGTTAAATGGGGTTTTTATGCCCGAAACCGAGCTAAAGGTCGAAAAAACGCCTCGGCTCCTGATTCTTGATGGTCACGGCAGTAATATAACCTCCGAATTCATGACTTTGTGCGTGAGGCACAACATTTATCTCATCTATTTGCCTGCACACTGTACGGCAACTTGCGCGTAACCGCCGGCGGTAATTTTTATCTTATCCTCGCTAAATTTGAGGTTCGCGTATTTGGCCGCCAATTCGTTGGGAAAATATCAGGAGTGATGCTGGAACCCACACCATACCAAAACGTCATTTTCAGGTTGCAGGACTTATAGCCAGCAAACACGCCACGTGTCAAAGCAAGCCGGATAGTCAGGTCCAGGCGCCTGTGCATTATCTTTGACCAGTGAAAGAGCTATTGCTCATAGGATTATGTTTTCTCAGTTATGCGGGAGGCCCTCCATTTTCGTGACTTGGAGCAAGAGCGGAATCCTATTTGTAAAGCTAGAGCGGCAAGTTGCGGGGTCCAGCGTTGCGTAGTGACGATACGACCTTTTAGAGCGGGGCACGACCCCGACCCTGCCGGATGTTTGGGCCGTGCCTCCCGGTTAATCCTGCAGCTAAACCTTTTTCTCTAGGCAGCTGTATTTTGCGTCCTTTGCACAGTATACGGCCGTGTGTGACATGCTCGGCCTGGACTGGAGGGCCGCGGTGGCGATGGTGACGAGCAAAGCAGCATGGAACGGCGTCGGAGCCGACGGCTGCATTAAGCAGATGTTTAGGACCACTGATGCCGAGACTGGGTTTAGCTTTCGGCACATCCCTGTTGGATTTTTAAAGGTCTTTTTGAACAAGGTGCGCCGGGACAGCAAGGGAATTGAGAAGACACACATGGGCAGGATATTGGATGTAGTCCTGCTAACTGAGGAGGAATTTGCGGACTAATCTGGGGTTGGTGGACCCTTGGCACGACCCAGGCTTCGTGTGGCGGTACCTGCTAGTGGCGTGGCTGACGGGGCGGAGCGCCCAACATCTGTCATAATAACAATGCTGGCGTAATACTGTAAAAACATAATCTGCGTATGCAGCTCTAATGGAAGATCGAGGATTGACGTTATCGTTGCCATCGCAACCTCATTCGGGTAGCTGTCCAAAGAAGAAGTAATGGCGCCTGTTTTGATTGGGTCTTTCAACTTGTATGAAAGTGGTCAAATCCAGTAAGGCGCGTTGCAACTTCGTCGGATGGCAGCTTTGATCATTCGGCAAAGTACATTTCTGAACTTATAAAACATGCAGATAACCTACCCTGTAGACCGCCAAATGAGATCCTAGGCCCATACCCCTCGGGTAAACCTCGGACTAGCGGCTAGTGCCCTTCGGCTGACCAACAACCATGGCGCAAATCAAAACAAAGCATTGTTTACCATCAATCTGCCACAAAACATTGTCTGTCGTCAATCCTACAATGTACGATGACCACATCTCTGACTGGATCGAGGGGCTGCCCGTAAAAGCCCTCAAACGCAAACGCTGCAGCTATCTGCAAGCTCGACCAATTGATCCGCCGACGCCGCCCGCAACCCAAATCGGTCCTGGCAATGTGCCGCCCATCTCAATTATGAACACACCGCCGACGAAGCGACAGCGAAATTTTCCGAGTCGACAAACCGAATTTGATGAGGCCGAACAGACTCCCCGTCCCACCGCCTCCACTCTCCGAAGCAACGTTTCTCTCGGTTATTCTACATCATCAAAAACAAGCAAGCGCAGCAGTAGCCCCCGCAAAAGGCAGGCAGAATTGGAGGTGGAGCCCGAAGAAGCCATTCAGGTGCGGTCACTGGCTAACGGCAGACTACCGGATGAGCTGTTCTCGCTTGTGTCCGAGCTCGAAAAGGTTGCAAGCGGTGATACACCAGTGCTGCACGCGTCACTTAAGCAGGAGCTGAAATACGCGGCGGAGGAGGCAAAGGAGAGGCGTGCGTTAGGGTATCGCATACCTGATTCCGCATTTACGGGCGCAGAAGAAGACACGATGGCAGACTTGATCACCGACGTCCCCGCTGCTAGAGTCTGTGAGATGCTTCTCGCCGCTTTGCGCTGTCAAGAACGCAAACATGACGAAAATGGGTGGAATCAGGCTGTACATTACCGGCTGCTACGCCTGGCGCTTCCAGCCGATGGATTTGTCGATTTCGAGCCTTGGTAGGACCTTTTCACGTCTTGTCCGCCCAACACAATTTTGTTGCTGACCTTTTGCGTGGCCAATACTTCTTAGCACCACCGCAAGAATTACTCCCGAAATCCTCCCGAGGTCTTCTTCGTCGGGGAAAAAGGTCGATTACTGTTTTATAATCAATGGTGCGTCCGCTTTCGACCAGCCGGCTATGGAGGCGGCCAACAGGGCTGGCACATGGAAAACACCGGCACAAATTATCGAGATACTGCGGCGTAGGACGCCCGGAACATCAATCAATCATACCGACTTTGGCCCACTGAACAAATGGCCCATCGCCCTCAGCGTCGAAACGAAAAGACCCGGCGAGTCGGGCGAAAAGGCTGAGCTGCAGGTGGGGGTCTGGCAGGCCGCACAGTGGAGGTTGCTCGAATGGCAACGGCAGGAACAAAAGCACAAACCGCAGATTCCACGGCATTCACAACAATCACTGGCCGCTATGGATGTGGAAGACGAGAGAATTGAAGGAGAGGCGGTGGTCCGGGTCATGGGCCAGAATAATGACGCAGTTACCGTACCTAGCCAGACCTCGATACCTCCTATCACACCTGATTTAGTGTTTCTCCCGGCACTTACAATTGTCGGCCACGACTGGAAGTTCGCAGCCACGACTCGAGAGGATTGCGATGGCGGCCGGACAGTACTGTGGACTGAATCTACGATTGGTAGCACCAGCAATCTGCTCGGCATCTATAGGATTATCTGGTGTGTCCGCCGGCTGGCAAGGTACGTAGAGGAAAGGCATTGGCCGTGGTACGCTGAGCACATCCTAGGCCTGCGTCTTTAAGGCGGAGGAAGACAAAACATGATGATCCGAACCAGGATTGTGCCGTTAGCGGCATGCTAGGGCGTCGAATTTAGGATTGAAGCCTTGCTTTCATTCCAGCGTGACCAACACGATCCACGCTGCTGCAGCTTGGCCAAATGAAATGCCTGCAACTTTGACAACGGGCTGCCAAGTCTCGTATGCTCAAAAAGTAACCTAGGCGAGGAGAGAGCAACTGTTGGTGATATAATCCAAAGTGTCGGGACTGGCGCAAGTGGCATCAGGTGGGTTGTCGCACTTAGAACCGCAACCTTGGATGACTCTTTGTCCGTGTGATGAGATTGAAATGCTACGACTTCAATGGCGGGGAACGTTGGTAATTTGAACCAGAGCCTCGGGATTGTGATGAAGTTGGTCATGGCAAATCGTATAGTGATGACGGGAAAGTTGTTGTTAGGACGTTGCGACCTTACATATGGGGCTGACAAGCGGAAGTGGAGTTGTTGGCGGAGCGAAGGACACGGGGAATCAAAGTGAGTTGAAACGTCGGACCACTCAAGCAGCTCACCAGTATCATACGATTTGATCACCAATAATTCAGTTACAGCTCCCTGTGGGAGGACATGCTGTGTGACCAACACACTTTAAACCCAGCTGCTTGCTCCACATCAGGTTGGCTAGCGATGCGTTTGCTTTGGTTCTACAACCGGAACGCAGAAGCGGGTAATCCGAAAGCCAACAGGTCAGAGTTTGCGTGAGGTGTATTCGACAGCACTAAAATGCCGAACGTATTGTCGAATCTCGAGCCAGACTTGGGTGCCGAATATGAATCCAAAGGCCAGGAATGTGGCACCACAGATCCTGTTAGTTTTCAGCACCATCCAGATGAAAAGAGGGGTGCCATCACACAATAACACATCTCCAAAGCCAGGGCTTGAACTGGAACAAGTCGCCCGAGGTCTGGTCACCTTTTGACGTGTTCATGCTCCAGCACCAGTTTCCGGGATGAGGACCCACCTTAGCTTAACCCAAATCCCGGATATTGGCTTCCGATGAGAGCGCTTTTGGCATGTCCAGTACCTATATAAATTCGATCTTCGTCTTAAGTCTATCGCTTGCTGATTTAATGTTGCTAAAGCCGGATCCCGCTCTACATGATTCACAAAATCCCGATTGTCCGCTAATTATAAATTACAATGATTAAAACGCGTCCTCGCACCGAAGCGCAAAGACTTCAAAGAGCTTTTTGCACACGACAACGCGGTATCCAGAAAAAGATACAAGACCTGAATGAACTGACGGGTGCAAGAGCTGCACTTTTGTGCATCTACAAGGGCAGACTATTTTGCCACGACAGCACCGGCGTCTTAGCAGAGTTGGGAATCACACGCCAATTTCCCCAGCAAGACTTGGAAACATCCAAGATGAAAATCAAATCAATCTTGTCCGATTGAACATCATCGACCATGCCTGACTATTATCCTCACCAGTTAAAGAGCTTTTCCCCGTAGGCTTACATTTTCGTGCTGGGAGCAATTCGATTTGGGGGTCCTGTGGCGGCAAATTGCGGGTTCACGTCGCATGGTACTGATTTGGGCCTTGGGGTGGGGCAGACATCCGCGACACCACTTGGGCAACAAAATCAGATGAACGGTTATTGAGAGCTGAGAGGGCTCTGATACGGAATAGAATTGGGTTGTATTGCACCTTGTCTTTTTGGTTGATAGTTAGAAATGGCTTGCTTCCAATTTCTCTGTTCTCTGTCGCTTATTTCCCCAACTGAGCTGAACACAGCACAGCGCCCGTAGCAAGTGACGCCCTTTTGTTCAGGCTTTGTTGGTTATGAACGAGTATGGTCTAGGTAACATGACCCAGATGCTTGCCCAGCCCCCAAAAAGCCCAATTGTCATATGCGACGTGAACCCCGCCATTTGCCGCCCCGACCCACGAATCAGATTGCGCTCTTGTTCCACTCCACAAAATAGAAGACCTCCCCATCCTCTTGCATAACTTGCTGAGTTTTGAAATCAGGCCCCTTCAGACCCTATCGAAGTCTCTCATGAATGCCATCACATCAAGAACTATGTGAACCACCAGCAAGGTAGATAAACGTAAGCCCATGACACAAGAGCCTGAATAATCGTTACTATCGCTATCCTTGATTCATCCACTCCACTTCATAATGTCAACTTGTTGGGAGTGCCGCAAATCTTTCTCTTCTGGCAGGGCCGCCCTCAAGCAGCACCGCAAGTGTGGGTTCGTCAAGGGCCGAAAGGGTAGCGGTCGTCGTTTGCTCAGATGCGTATGGGGCCAGAATCCCCGGCCACCAAGTCGGTTGTGACATATGTGCCTGCCGGAGCTCAGCCTTTTTTTGCGAGAACATTCCACCGCCATAACATCCAAGTAGTAATTGCTAGAAAAGTACTCGAAACTGTCAATTAATTATTGATGTACCCTCATATGATGGAAGTCCCTCGATACCATGCGAACCATGGAAAGTCATGGAACTTCCAAAACCAGTCTGCGGCTGCCTGACGGTTACTTTTTCTGTACGAAATATGTACTTGGATTTCGAGATGGATAATAAGGCTCAAGAAAGTGCCAGCACTGTATCCATTGATTGCCCGCCTCTCTGTCTTGCCTATAAATAACCGTGTGTCAAACATCTACATTCCATCCCCAGGTATGAGTCTACCAAACCATCTCTTCTGATTCATCAATCCCCTCATCTACTGTACTTAAATTCAATGTCAAACAACAGAAATCACTACAACGATAGCTCCGTCACTCAAGATATCAATCCTGAGTGGTGTGAGCAACAGCCGGAGTACCAGACGTCCGGCTACACCTATTATGACGCACAGCAAGATCCGGTGCTTCATACCCAGCCGAGGCCAGTGATGATTCGCAGTTCAATGGCAACCATCTCAACAACGACGTCAATACATTGCCCATATACAATGGCTCTTTTGAGGAAGAAGGCTTCAACATTCTTGATGGCCTTGATCCGTGCAGCGACAGCAAGTTTTACTGCAAAGATTCCGAGTACGGACCACCCGGCTGCGTGGCTTCATTCAAGAATAGATCGCTGCTTAGGTGTGTTTCCTAAACTTGTCAACAAATTTATCCTCCTCGACCCGTTCGCCACTCCAATCCAACCCCATCTCTCCACTTGTGATTTCAGATGTGCCCGGAGTTTTCCCACATATCTAAGTATTTGGTGGTCCACACACATAAAAACAGGAAGCATCTCAAAAGCCACATCAGACCGGTCCTCTGTCCATACGTGTCCAAGGGCACCTGCCAACACCGCACGGCAGAGCAGCGCGACATGAGGCGTCATGTCGTGTCCCACCACTTGCTCTAGGCGATACTAAATGGCATCAAAAGTGATGTGTATGAATGTTCGCAGTGCAGGACGAAGTTCACACGGCATGATAACTGGCTCAGGCACGCTCGGGAACAGCAAGAGCAGGATGTTTGAGCATTTGTAATCCTCTTTATTTTACATTTCCCATGTATCCTTGAGCTTTTGAGCGCTGGCTTGGACTATATTAGAGGACGATTGTTTGCATCCCGAGGGCTTCTCCTTCTAGGCCAAGTATAAAATCCTTAGAGACCGTCTACCTAGGAGGCCTACGTGATTCAGCGAAAATAACAATCGCGTGACAGGTGTCCGCCATACTTAGTGCCAATCGCAAAACCATGGGCGCGGGTGGGCTGCGATTAGTTGCACTTGGTAATCTTACATGAGAGCCGCTACCGGCGCGATTCTCCCAGCTTTGTGTTGTCAGCTTCGCTTCGCTGCTCAATTGGACTGATTACTCCACTTCTGGAGCGTCAGTTGCACGTTTTAAGAGTTTGGTTCAAAACGAGTCCTTTGCTGCTCAACTGCGGCGCACTGCGGCTGTGTCATCTGTTCTGTTTACCTTGGTGCGCATGAGGTTGCGCGATGCACACGCGAACTTCATCAGCTCTTCGAAAAAGGTCTGCACGTAGCTGTCGTAGTATATCGGGACCATGCCTCTGTTCTTGGGTGACGGTGGCTTAGTTGTCTGCTGTTGAGTTTTGGCAAGCTCGAGCTGTCGCTGTTTGATTTGGTCGCCGAGTTCTTCCAGAAGTTTTAGCCAGTCCGCTATGTCCGCCGAAAGACTCCTCAGGACGTCCATGGTGACTATCGCGCGGGTGGTCAGTGGCACCACCGCAGAGCTTTGAGATCAATGATTTGGATGTGGGGGCAAATTTGAGTTCTGAAAACAGTTGTGTTGGGCTTATGTGGGTATGAGAGCATTAAGCAGACTCAATGGTAGCCTGGTGGGTAGTAATACTCAGTGATCGCCCGAACAAGAAAACAGTGGCTTGCGCAGCCGCCAGGATTCGACGGGAGTGGTAAACTATGGAATAAAGAAAACAGTAGGAGCTCAACTGGGGTTTGAGGAGAAAGAAGTCGAAAGAACTGACAGGGAGAACATCGGCTTGCCGCTCGACTGTCTTCTGTTGTTAAAAGAAGCAAGTATCCTCAAGCCTTCGTTAAACGCATGATCTACGTCCTAGCATACGCCCTAGCATGCGCAAAACAAGCGAAACAATTGTTTATCAAAGCGTGAGATTGGTTTTACTGTGCTTGATTGGCACGTGTTTTGGTTAGGCATGTTGCTATTGATACCTTCTCCATCGTTATCACCACTACGTCGCCAATGGAGGAGGCACGTTTGCGGGTGGTAACGAAATGGGGCTGTAGGGGATTTGGGGTTAGGGTCTCGTAATGGTACAAACCATCGGCAGTTAAATGTCCAACGGATCCTCTCAGGCTCGCACTTTGTTCCACAGTCTATACATGCAGGCACATAGACGGTGCGGTTCCTCTTCAGGCACTTGTAGCAGTACCAGTAGGCCTTCTTGATGAGGCATTCTTCGAGCCAGTCGGTCCCCGGGTTCTGGCCGCGCTTGAAGAGGTCCTGTTTGTGGAAATCACGGAGGTGCTCGCGGCAGTGATCCTTGCGTCGGAAGGCGTCGCGGCCGGTCAGCTGGCACATGCGGAATCCGCAGTAGAATATCCTGGGCCTGTCCTCCACTAATACGTGCTTGTTGCTTTTTGCGACGTGCCGCTTGAGGTTTGCGGAGCGATCGAACACGCTGTTACAGTCTTTGTACGGGCACCGGTACTGCTTGATGGAAGATGGTCCCTCTGTCGGTGTGGTCGGTTGCACCGTCTGAACCGGTGGCTCACTAACAGATTTATCTTGCCAAAGCTCGTTTGTGGGAAAATTTGATGTTTCTCTGGATGGGACTGCGTTGGGAGATACAAACGAATGCTTACAATTTAAGAGCAATCATCTTGGTTCACTCACTTAATGTCTTGCACCTTATGGTGCTGTTCCACTCCAGGGACGGAGCAGTCCCATGTAGCCATTCCCTGCTGACCGTACGGCTTGTCCCCATAGTCCATTCCCAATACAAGCCGCACCTCTATCCCCCGTTTAGCTTGACGACCTTTTTCTGCGCCCTCCATGTACGCATTGACTGCCCTGGCTAATGATGAAAGCTCCTTTTGATGTCTCTCGCCAGTAAGTAGGAAACTTTGTATCTCACACTGCTTTTTGACGTTCGAAGCAGCCATTTTGTCTTAGTCGAGCTCGACTTGTCAAAAGTTCCTTGTCGAGATAGGGACGCAGCTGGTTGAGGGAGCGATGCCGAAGAGGGAATTTGGCCCCGTATATTACGTACGAACACTTGGGCTTGACGCGATCGGCCCCGGTTTTGCGCGTTGCCCTGCGCATCGCACCGGCGGAGGTCCACCCCAACCCTTTCCGGCGGGCCGCGTCCCGTTCCTATGTTTCCCTTACTCTTCCTGCGCACTGGCGGTTTACACCCCTTCGCGTCCCTTCCCTCCCCTGCCTCCTTTGTCGTCCACGCCCCCATCTCCTTTTTTCCTGTACTTACGACCAGGACGCCCCGCCGCACACCCGCGCGCCGCCGGGTCCGGAGTACAAAGCATGAGTATCAGGTTGCTCTGAATATACACTAAGCGTTGGTATTGAAGGAGACGCCATGGGGAGATTGGGAAGATTTAACTGCAGCTAGTGGCCTGATTTGCCTTACTTTTATACGTGGATAGCCTTTAAAAGCAATTTTGTGAAGTGACTATCTGAAACGCAACTATGTATGGCACCGTGGTCTAAGACTCCGTTCAGCCTCTTCTGTGTCCCCAAGCACATGGAAGTGTAGTGTTTTTCACGATATAACCATTCCCTCCACACTTGGAGCAATGTAGACTTGAAGAAATGTACTTCCACTCACAGCAGGTCCCACAGCCACATCTCCCAAAGGTTCCGGTCCCGTTGCACATCCGATGCTCTGTTCCACAATCTCCACATATCTTTAGCTTTTGTTGCCCTTTTTCAGTCGCTAATTTGATCACACGCGGCGATAAATATATCCAGATCCATTGCACTCTCCCTGGCACTCGATATTGTTTGTTTTTGAAACGTAACCGGAGCCATTACAATTCGTGCAATGTACATTTCTAGTCTTCCCAGTCCCTTTACAAAATTGACATTCTGTTCCACATTCAGCACATCTTTCTTGGATTATCTCCTGAGTTGGCATTTTCGTAGGCTGTTTAAATGCGTTAGTTACAAAGTCAGCAGTTTGGTTCATAGAAACGTTGGAAAGCTCAGGGTTCTGTAACAAAAAAAGCATTCTTACAGTGAATGATAGGTTACTTTATTTGTGTTTTTCAATAATAATGGATGAGAATATTTGTCCAATACAAGGAGATTGAATGTTTTTCTTAGGATGTTTGACCTGAATCTTTACAAGTGGCTTTGGAAGTAAACGATTAAAGTTTTGAAGAAAAGAAAGAGGACGGGAAGAATTTATAAGCCATTTCGCGTCTTCAAGCATTCGTTACAGTCATTGAGCTGCCAAGATAACCACGGTCAAACAGCCCTTCATTAATATCAAATATCCTCAGGGGTCTGCCTAGGCTTCCACCGCGGTTGGAAGGCTACAGTACGAAACCGTCGCTTTCCGGACTACATAATCCGGATGGAAACGGAGGGGCTAGGGTTGATCGAACATGGGTATTCGGTAGGATATACAGCGTAGGTTGAAAACTATGTGGTCATATGTACCATCCCGACCCTAACCTGGCTGTAGCGAAGCAGATGGTTTCGCTTTGGCGAGCTTTGATTCCTCGAAAGAAACCGTAACATCCAATTCGTCAGCCAAGCTCAAACGGGCCAGGTCAGGGATGTGGTCCGACCCAGGCAGTAGATGATCGTGCTGGTGCTCAGCTGAGAGTAGCAGATGCCTGTCGACAAAATACGCGACCAGTTGCTTCTCAGCATGGGATGCTTGGAACTGCCCCAGCTTGCCCTGATCATGTTTGTGGCTATCCAGTTTGTGCCTAACAACCTTGCAAAGCTCGAAGACGGCGCTTGTGTAATCCTTGCCATCGATTAAAGTTACTCCTTGGGCAACTGCCCCCGACTCCACGCTGTTCCAGCCACTCATGGCCGGCTTGGCTGGGAAAAGGTGCCCCCGCTGGAGGACGCTGATGGTCTTGTATTGGTTAGGCATATCAAAGTGGGCAAAAAGTGAGAGGGAGGTCTTGATGATTGGCGATCTTTCGAATGCAAATCCCATGCGTCTTATTTCTTTGTAGTCTCCCAAAGGAAGACTTTGTCGAAAGTGCCGGATGGTGGATGGATGCAGGTTGGCATTTCATTTTTAGATTGGCAGGCCTCCTGGGCTGTTGATATTGTAAAAAAAATCCCCTGTCGCACAGGGGGTCCTGAACTACGTGCATGCGAACGGTCAAATTAAAGCCAGGGTGGAAACCTTTTGCTGCAAGGAATGTGCATCCGATGGCTCCGCTCCTATCTTATGAGTCATCAACCCATGACCTCGTCCGACTAGGACAACATGATGAAGCTGGATGTTTTTTTTATTTTTTAATTTTTATTTTCTTTTATACAGTGCAACCTTTTTTCGGTATTGTATGAGGCATCGCAGTCGCAAGCCAGGCAGAAACCTTAATAGGCATGAAGAGACCCATGCAAGCAAGGCGGGAATCTACCAACCGGCGACAAGCAAACTCGTTGTTCTAATGCGGCTTAAAGCCTTCTGACATAAGCCTGGATGCATTGTTAAAACCAACGGTTGCAACAATCAGAGTGAGGGGCACACCAGTAAGGAAAGCAACCAGCTTAATTTAGAGTGTTCAACCTTGGAAAGTAATCTTAACGTGGTTTATCAGTACCCTGGACTTGTTAGTATTCTGGGCACTAGAATCTCAGACTCCTTAGCCTCGAACTTCCCCCAGAGCTTGACTAGCTGCCCTTCGACGTCCTGTGGGCTCCTTGGCAGTTTTCTCAACTCTTGCGCTAACTCAAGGATCACCTTCCTCCTCATCGATCTGGTTTTCAAAACCACATCCGTCATCTCAGCCCGAACCTGACCGCTTATTTTATCTTTTAAATCCTCCCAGGCCGCTATTCTGGAGATCTGGGTCTGTATTTCCTTTTGTTCGTTGGACATTTGCGTAAGTTTTTCAATGATAACCTCCAGCTTTTTGCCTGCCGCATCGTCCAATACTTGCTTTGGTCTCGAATTCTGCATGCTTGTTGGCGTTTCATTGATGTACTCTTGTGCAAGTGAAGTCTGCAAAGGAGACTCCTGACCTTCATAGGTTTCTGCGCGACGCTTTTTGCTTGTTTGATTGACTGGCGAATCGGGAGTTTCGCGCTTTCCTATTTTATTAGGTCACATACTGTAAGGTTTTGTCTAACAGTTTGAGAAAGACCGTAAGGCGACATACTTTTAACCTTAAGATTCTGCATTTCTCCCGGGGCCCCGGGGAAATAGTGACTGGAAATAGGTATTTGCTGCTGCTGCTCCTGCTGGACGATTGCTGAACTAGAGCATTCTTGGATCCCAGATAATGATCGAACTTCGGAAGTAGCTGAGGATTGGTAATTGTCAATGTTGACCGATGTCGCGTCCGCTTTTGTGCTGAACTCGCAAACATAGTTGCGTTTCACGCAGTAGGAACACATCGGCCTTGCCTCATCGCACTGGAGTAAAAAGACACAAGTAAGCTAGGGTTTTCTTACCAGGGATAGAAGTATTACGTTTGGCACAGAGGCAGAAGCACTAATAACACAGAGGAGGGTCGATGTTGACCTTGATAAGAACCGTACCTTTATCCGTCTCTTTTTACAAGCGGCACATCCGTGCTTTGACTTTGAGTGCGCCCGCCGCCTCGCGATTGGCGGAGATGTGGTTTTGGGAGTGCCCCCAAGCGAGCACATGTTGGCTGGGTTTGGCATTGATTCCTGACGCAGAGCTTTTTGCGTAAGGAGGTAGAATGACAGAAGACTGGAGAGGTAGTGGCAAAGAGTCAAAGAGGACAAGGCTTTGTGTAGTGTGCAAAAAAGAAAAAGCCAGCGGGAAAGGCTGGGTAGCGATCCAATGGTTCCGGCTTCAAGACTAGTTGAGTCCTCCTAAAAGCTACCGTTCTGCTTTACTAAGCTGCCGCAAAGATTTAAATAACCGTCCCGATTATGAGTTCTTCCTTCCACCATCCAAAATGAAGTCCACTTATTGGCTGTTATAAATTTTGCAGGGACATTATCGTAGCTGTACTGACATACCGATCGCCTGTCAAGCAAGCATTTCCAGCAGGCCTTGCCTGAAAGAAAGCCACAATGGGCCTTTTTTGACACACTGAATACGCATCCGATGGCTCAGCTCCTGTCCTATGAGTCATCCACCCATGTTTTCGTTGATGTTTCTGTCCAACGACAATTTGGTAAGTTCGTCCTTCTTCTGATGCAAGCTGATGCGAACCTTCTTCGATAATGCAGGAGGCATCCAAATCCCTGTTATAGATCCCTAAAAGAGGTCAAGACTGGTTACCTGTCCATCCGCACCGGAGCCGCAGCCGGTCGCAAGACCCTGGATAGTCGTGGCGGTTAGTCTAGACCTGTGACTTGACGCATGTACCGGCAAATATTCGCCGTATGTAGCAAACCGTTTTTAGAGAAAAAGAAAACCGCGATCAAGGGACACGAAATGACCAAGCCACTGTCGAAAACATTCCTCGGCGCCCTAAAGTCAATTATTCAGCCCTTTAGTATGGACGGCAACCCCGGTGTTTTGTCGCATCGAGCGTATGCCTGGCGCTGACGGCTGCCTCAATTGTGGCCATGGTTCGCGACTGCAGGATACCCTGGTCAAGTCGCTGTTGCCCACTAGGGAGACGGTCCGCTATCCGGAATTCAGCGAACGCATGCTTGTACCTGTGATGATTGGATAGCATGTTTGCAGGGTGTGTGGGAGGGTAGAATCTGTCTGGCACTTAGATGGGACTCCGCAAGGACCCTTGACACCAGATGCTCATCCTTTCCTCTTTAATTCCAATCGCCTGCCGAAGAGTTTGCGAGCTGTATCCGGTCACTTGCCAGTACACTGCCTATTCCCCATGCTAAGCCTTGATTGCCTCATCTACGGCGACTAGATTCAGATTGCAAGGGTATTGGTGAATGTTATACGAATTTACATTACAATAAAATAAACTTCCAGATTCGTCAAATTATCGTCAGCCGGGAACAATATTGACGAAGACATAGATCGATGGCTCGTAAGCACATTCATTCCATGGAGCGACAAAGTCAACACTGCATTTAATTTCACCGTTCGCATGCACGACTGGACTTGCAAGGTTGGTTACAACCGCCTAGGGGGCCTGCCCTACCGAAATGACCCACCCTCCTTGAACCCGCCAGAAGCAACGCACCGCACCGAATATTGTAAGATGATTGCAGAAGATGGTTGCAATTGTATGCACACCTATTATCTGGGCTTTGATGACCATTGTGTGACTTGATCAGCTGCCGGGATGGTCATTTGGGAAAACCGCAAATTAAGGGGTTCAGAGAGACATACGACGACACGACCCAGTTTGAACGTTGGCACCCAAATACAACCAATTGGATGGGAACCGTTGAAAGATTCGACGAGGATCCCCTCGAGTTTCAAAGCACTTTAGCACCTAGATACAATCCAAAACAGGGAATTCACTACGGGCGGCGAGATCCTATTTTAGCCATACGTTGCTGTTCTACTCCGGAGTTTGACTCATAGCAGCCCGCAAACTGGTTACCTTATTCTTGACGCTGTAACGTTATGCGACCCCAAGACATTTCTGGTTGTGTTGGGCATGAAAGAGAATAGTCCAGGCATCGTCTTTCCTACTGCCTATACTAGCCCTTCACTGCTCCAGTCGCTTCTTAAGTCATAGCTAGCGCACTGGTATGGTAACGTTGACTGCCGCTCGACTTGAACAAGACTACCACCGCTTCATATCCATAGCTCTCTTTGATCATATCTCACGGCATCCTTTTACCGTGGACGCATAGCATGCAACAACCTCAGCAGCAACAGCAGCAGCAATAGCAACAGGCTACTCCCTATGGTAGCTACCACAACACTGCTCAGACTACCGCTACTCCAAACGCGCCTGACCCACAAGAAATAGGCGAATGGAAGATGTTTCCGTTAAGAACCTGTCAGCTGCTAATTTAGCATGCAGTCAATCCCTGGAGATAGTCTCATTCCACCCTGGCCGAATGCAAGCTGAAATTAAGAGATCTTGGCTGGTTGTCTTCAACCTAATTCATGGCCAATGCACCTAAAAGCTCCACCGGATTCAATCCTACAGCTGTGCCGTTTTGGGGTAGGAAAATGTAAAAAGGATATTTGGTCGCTAAAAGCTGCAGCCATGTTGCACTAGTTGGGAGGCCTCTGATAGATTGTGTGATTCAAGGATGTAGATCGGAGAAGCACCAATAACAGAAGACATGACAACAACAAAGGTTCAACGGTGTTATTGTTGATGGCAATGCAGGTTACTGCGTGGTAAAGTGCCGGCACATTAAATATGCTTGACAAGGAGTGACCCCTGAATCCTGCATATTTGCTGGTATGGCAGAATGAAGTAACGTGACCCATTGGCCCAAAGTACAGAAAAGAATGTGTACATCTAAAATGGAGCTGATAAGGTGCACAGCAAATATCGGGTGACGCACTCTTCCTTCAATATCATCTCGATCGATCCAAAACGAAATTAAAAGGTTTTGGCCCCAGAATTAGTTGCGATGAGGACGGAGAACTTCCCCAGAGCAACTTTATGTTGTTAGGAACCGTAAAAATTGCTGCGCTCGATACTGCACTTGTTCAATGGCCAGGCAACAGCAGTTTAGGTTCTCAATTTGTCGCTCAAATTAGATTTGTTGGAGAATACTTGGGTGTGGAAACGTGAGGCAACCAGTCTAACTTGTACTCGTCGGAACTGGCAACCAACCAACCAATTGATCGAGATAGCAGAGCACAAGAGGTTTTCCTTATGGAGGAGGTATAGATGAAAAGCTCCGTGGCTTGAGTTATGGTTTTTATGCATTCCTTGCTTGCATATTTTGGGTGAGATTAGGACGGTGAGCCTGGATACTTGCAACTTGTACATAAGCGAGATGTCCGGAAAGTGTATCTATATGTTTGACATGTTTCCACCCATTTACTGGCCAGGAAATATACGACTTGCACATTCAATGAAGGTTAAAGTGAAGATTTGGGGTTTTGTTCTCAAGTTTTCTAATATACTTCTTGCTTAGGCGTGGTAAAGAAAAAGTTTGGTGCCCACATACAAGGTGGCATAGTGCCGGTTGGTTCCTTGTTAGCTGCACCAATTTACCACAACCGCTATTTCTAACATATCCGGGTGTTAAGCAAAGATTTGCCTGGTTTTCTTAGTCTCTCTTTATTGACGACCTTTTGGCTGGGCTTGAACTATTTATTGCCCGCTTGCTTTTACAGCTTCTGTTAGCCTTGTTTCCCGGTCATAAGAAGACTTGAAGCTCGTACTTGCCCTAGTTTGCTCCAGTGTAACTCGCTGAAGTTCGGCATGTTGACTGATTACAGTCCACTTTCTTATGCGTTTCCTTGGTTTCGACAGTACCGTCAGGCTTTCTAATTGTTCTGTACGTAGTTTTTGCTGTGCACCTGGCGAGACATAGCAAATTTAGTATTGAGGAAAAGCAAAGATAAGTCACCAGGACTCCTTTTCTACTCAGCCCGTTCAGGTTCGGGGCAGCCAGAAAACAGAGAAATGGGAAGGACTAGAGAAATATGAGAGAGATCGGTATGGAGAACAGCCATGAAAAAACAGAGGTGAACACGAGGTAGTGTACAATGAAAGAAGAAATATACAACAAAAGAAAGGAATTTGGTGTCTGTAAAAGAATGTGTTCGGAAAGCTCCCGTTTTTCTGCTAAGACCCCATCATGTGGCGTGCTGAACAGTTAGGTCAATAAAAACGAAACGAAATAGTAATTTGGGAGAAAGAAGGAACCTTGCGGACTTGTCAATGTGGTTGGGCAGGCAATAGAAGAAGTGGATTTTGTAGAGCTATAACCGTTTGGTGAACAGAGTAGGTAAAGAAGAAAGCCCTAGGACAATCGAAGAGACGAGGGGAGGGGGTTTAATATACTCGAGGAGTTAAGGACAAGCGTTGTAGCCTCCAATGCGAAAGACAGACATAAAACAATAAACAGAGGTGTGTCATTTTACCAGCGCGGCGCTAGTGAGGCGGAAATAACATTCGTATTGGCTACAAATATGGAGGTGTCACCTTGCATGGCAGCTTACGCAGAACCCCGCTTATCCAGCCTCTGGAGATACAAAATGCCGGTGCGTGATTCGTAGTTGGTAATAGAATCCTGGGCGGCACCCCCCCTTGCTCATTTATTCGTTGCAGGTCAGATTCGTCACCTTGTACGTGAAGCAGTTGCCTGCTCAGAAACATTACACTTTCTTACAGCCACCCTCAGTCCATCACACCTCGAACAAACAACAAATGAGTTCTACAAATATCATTCCCAAAGCGCTGTCGCTCAGCGACCTGATAAGGGTTGAATCGTGTTCACAAGGCAAGCCCGTCTGCACATCTTACTTCCTCATCACAAGAGACGACCGCGTCTTCTTCTGTGAAACAATTGGCAAGACAACCAAGGAGTTATCCCTGGATGACGTTAATTCAAGCTTAAAGCCGGTTCCGGACGAACATATATTTCCGTTATTGCCCGCCAACTTCGAACCAAAAGTCGCGCCCGAGATGTCAAGTCCCGTTTTCATCAAGCGATCTGGACTTGAATCGTACACAGAACCGGGCATAGACAGCGATTTCTCTTTCAACACGGCTGAAGACCTGTTAAATGAGGCGCTCATCATGCATAAAATCTCATCGAACGGTGGTCACCAAAACATTATCAAATTTCACGGCTTACGAGTCCACCGCGGCCGCATCACGGGCATAGTGCTGAAGAAGCATGATCGGACGCTCAAACAGTGCCTGGAATCGGACCCCGCCGCCTTTGCATACCTGGACCGGGATGCCATCATAAGCGGGCTCCAGTCGGCAGTCACTTTCCTCCACAGCCTGAAGCTCGCGCACAACGATATCAGCCCGTATAACGTTATGATCGACGAAAAGAACCAGCCTGTGCTGATTGACTTTGGGTCTTGCGGAACCTGGGGACAACATCTACAAACCTGTGGGACTAAGGGGTTTTCAGATCAAGAGTTCTGCATATCGAAACAGAGGAATGACTTTTTATCTTTAAATGAGCTAAGGGGGTGGATGAAAAGGGAGCAGGAGAAGGTCAGGCAGATGGCCTGGGATGTAAATCACTAAAAGTGTCCACAGATATGCCAAATTTGAGATTGAGCCAACTCACGGCATAGTAATCTATACTTACCTCCTCAGCTTATTTCGTTGGTATGCCCCATACTCCTTACTCCTGACTCCTTGCTGGTATACCACAACTGGGCGGAGTTGAACCGATTGAGGGCGGGGGATAGGGGGGATCAATCGGTTCGACTAGAAACGAGGTCGAAATTGATCGAAATGCGCCAAGCGCGTAGAAACCGGGGACGGCGGTTCGAATAGTGTTGTCGGTTTGTTGATGCGACGCGTGGTTGCGAGTGCATCATCAAGGTTAGTTAAATGGGGTCAAGCCGATTTTTGACGCGATGCCACTGGCGTGAACAAAAAAATGCAGTGCAAATGCGATGGAGGAACCTCGGTGTGTAATTTACCCCACCCTTCATTCCAGATCGGCTAGGGCTCTGCAATGCGACAGGACTAGAGCAACATCTGGGTCGAACCCAGCACTATGAATATACTGCGGTACCAGGCCAAAAAAAAACACCCCTTTTCACTTATGTATGGACCTCCACAATCTTGGCAGCCAAAAAGATAGCCCTTCCAGCGATCGCCAATTCTCCACGGTAGATCCGGTGTAAGCACCTGGAGTTCGACCACACGACGAAACAGCCTTCCAATATCCTCGGAGGATTCCGTTGTATAAAAAACAAAAAAAAAGCTTTCGCATCATTTTGCCACTCTGTCTCTGGCGTAGGTATCTGCGAAAACCAGACCTGTCACTGGGTTGTTGGTGTTGTTGTAAAAAAGAGCCCCTGTCGCACTGGGGTCCTGAACTACGTGCATGCGAACGGTCAAATTAAAGCCAGGGTGGAAACCTTTTGCTGCAAGGAATGTGCATCCAATGGCTCCGCTCCTATCTTATGAGTCATCAACCCATGACCTCGTCCGACTAGGACAACATGATGAAGCTGGATGTTTTTTTTATTTTTTATTTTTTATTTTCTTTTATACAGTGCAACCTTTTTTCGGTATTGTATGAGGCATCGCAGTCGCAAGCCAGGCAGAAACCTTGATAGACATGAAGAGGCCCATGCAAGCAAGGCAGGAATCTACCTAACCGGCGACAAGCAAATTCGTTGTCCTGATGCAGCTTAAAGCCTTCTGACATGAGCCTGGATGCATTGTTAAAACCAACGGTTGCAACAATCAGAAAGGTCATGCAGGAGTGCAAGAAGGAGCCCTTCCCTCCGGGATTGAACATGGACGAAGGTCGAAATAGTGGATCACCATCCACCGACCCTGATTCGTTTGAATCCACCAGTATATATCCTCACGGGAGGCGAAGCATGAGACCAATCGGAAGCGATTCCTGTGTGATGGCTGCTGCAAATTAAACAAGTAAACTTGCGCAGTTGAGGTCTCGGTCTGCTGGTGCATTCTCAGCTACTCTCCCAAATTTCACGCTGTCCCAAACATGATCGAACATGACAAACATAGCGCCAAGCAACACCGGGCAGTATGCCATGCTCGATGTAAAACTGGTACATCTTCTCCTGGTTGGCCACAAGCATGTCCAGGTCGTATCCTTGCGCCAATGTTAGCTCCTGGGCCGTCCCGTAGTGTTCCTTCTGCTCCTCCGAGTCAACACTGGATGCCCCACCAACAACGTGAAGTGGGGTACCTTCTTCGTTCAGCCCCCACTTCATCCCCGCTCAGGCGCTTTTAAGAGCCTTTACTCCTGAGCAACCGATGCGTGACGCTGACGTACTAACTTTAACACAAAATAAACTAGCAACGATAACCATCCTTCAATTAACGACTTCACGACGTCAATTGGACGAGTGCTTTGCGCATTACAGCTTCATAGATTTACTTTACGTGCTAACATCTACCTACCGACGCGCCCTCACTCAAATCTGCGATTCGCGACGCGTTTTCCGTGCAAGACTTGTCTTCAGCGCGACCCGACGGTCGCGATCCGACCTCCTGTCCCTCTGGAGCAACCTCCGCCATACCTCCAAGACCGAGCTATCACCATGGCATCTACGGCCTTTCCAGTACTTGCGCCTCTAGAACCTCCCCGAGCCGCAAATGAGCGTCCCTTTCCAGTGCACTTCCGACACCCAGCGTATCCCGAAAACGCGCCTCCACTACTGGCTCTCTTTGCTTCAAACGGGGTTCTCGACTACGACTTGGCTCTTGTCTGCTGTTGTATCCTCGCGGCAACAAACTGGGATAAGGGATACTTAGCTGTTAGGCAGCAGGGTCTGGTGTTTAATAGAACCCAGCGCCCGTCGGATGGCCTACTACGCGGCAGGGAATATTTCTTTTGTCTGGAGGACGCTGCTGTCTCGGGTAAGCATATCTGGCCCATCTCCTGGTTAATTTGCTACGCCATTCGCTAATGCATCACATCGTCAAAGAAAAATACCCTATCATACACTCTTTCCACAACTGGCGGTTCCCGCATGACAACCTGCCACCACAATGGGCACGACTCGATATACCCGAATATTTACCTCCGCCACCTTTGAGCGGGCCTCCGGCAGTCACGGTGCGTGATGGAGGCTGTCGCATTTCGGGCTATATAGATGCGGTTGAACTGGCGCATCTGATACCGGCAAAGGAGAAAGAATGGTTTGTGTCGAATCAGATGTCAAAGTAGGTCAAACCTATGGGCATTTGAACAAGACCAACATTGGTAGAACTTGGTTGACGTCATTATTCAGGTATTGTCGGTACACTACCAGCCAGCATCGCATAATGTCGGACGACCAGAACATGCTCTTATTGCGCAGCGATCTGCACCATCTCTTTGACACGCGGCGCATTGCCTTGATCCCGAAACAGATCGATCTCGACACATCCCGGCCTCCCCAACTGCTTGTCCATGTTCTGGAGCCAAGCAACTCAGCGCAACTTGTCCCACTGTACCACAACCGCTGTTTGCAACATATCCAGGGGTTAAGCAAAGAGTTCATTTTTGCCAGGTTTGCTTGGTCCCTCTTTACTGACGAGCGCATCCCATTTGTATCATGGCCCGGTACGTTCAATATTCTTTTATGGAACAAAATTACAAATTCGGTTGAAACGCGGGTTTGTACGAGTAAAGACGTCTCTTCGTTCTCCCAAGTATTTGACCCATCAACAAGGTCTCAAAGCCGGAGTGTCAGCCCCAAAAAGAGACAGATGACGGATGCTTTGGAGTGGGGTGATATTCATTCAGATGGGGAAGACACCTTGGGTGACGACGGATGTTTCGGTGATTCATCTTTCAAGCAGGACGAGTCGCTGAGAGGCCGGCCATTGTTCCGGAGGCCCGTGGCGCCGCTTCATTGAAGTCTGCTCGACGCCATGGATGTGAGAGGGAGAGATGCTATGGCGGGCACCTGCCGAAGCCCCCCGAACTTGGGCGTGAGACCCCGTGGCTTCAAGAAGGACTGCGCGGTCTCCTCAATGTTCAAGGGTCGATACATGGGCGGGCAAATTGGGCCGTCCAGGTTTCTCACGCTCGAGCACGTCAACCAGATCATCGATCTGAGTCTGCTTGAGCGAGTTGAGCCCCCACCCCCACTCAAAAAAAACCTGCAGCCTCCAAGGAGAAAGCGAAGAAGCCGATCCTACAATAAGTGAAGAAGCAGCGCAAGAAGGTTGTCCACGGCGGTCGTCTGACTCCCTATCAGCTTATCCACCAGGACAGTGGGTGGGCCACTTTTCGTTCTAGCATCACCCTCCTAAGCGGGGGACAAAATTAAATTAACACCAAATGGCTTCATGTCCCACAACCACCCAAATTAGTAGGGAAAACACGTTTTTTCGAACAAATTAAAATAGTCGTGATGATTAGATTTGGAGTGTTAGTATTCCGTTATTTTACCCTCCATTTCCAAGCACTTTTTGAAGCGGTTTGGGAGACTATCTATAAGCCCGTGAATATGAGTAAAAACGAGTTTTGGTGTTAATTTAATTTTGTCACCCGCTTGCCTCCCTCCAACTCCAAAACGTGTTCTCTCTACCAATAACGATGGCAATACCAAACTGTAAAGCGCAAATCGAGCTTGCGATAAAGGAGCTTCGATCTAATCAAAAAAATCAGCATCAGGAAAGTGACATTGATTTATAATGTGCCTCGATCGTAACGCAGGATGAACGGTCGCGCTTCTTTGGCCGATTCTCGGCCCAAAAGTCAAATATTGACAAAAAGCGAAGAGGACGTGATAGTTTAATACATATTGGACCTGGATTCCCGAGGATTTCCGCCTTAGATTGCTGATGTGGCTGCAATGGCCGACCATTTGCTCGCTGCGCGGGACGCGCGAACGGTTAGGACGCGGTGGACAAATCGCTTCATCCAACGACGCACAGAAATTAAAACGCGCTTTTCTCGCGCCTATAACTTCCAAAGAGTTTTATGCGAGGACCCTAACGCGTTAAACGCGTGGTTTCGATTTGTGGCCAATGCTACCCAGATTAAGCGCTTTTGTCGAGCACTCGCTCGGAGAAAATTGTTCGGTGTTATCTTGGAGGTAGAAAGGCGGGCGGGAAATTTTTTGCATGAGTCATTACATTTTCCCGATCCTTTCTACGCACTGCGACCTGATAAGGGTATGACGTTAAACTCGGGAGTATTTATTTTGGCGTACTTAAAGAGAAAGGAATGGCCTTGATGTAGCTTCCATCACCTACCAAACCTCAATACATGAAAAATTCCACTGAGATTCAACAACCCCCAATTACAGCAACTGTTACCCAGTTACGTATCACCCACTACTAGCGCGAGCAAAATCATCTTCCCTGAGCTTTGTTATGCCGTTTCTCTCTTCGGTCGTGCTTCCAGTCGTACATGACTTCTTGTTCCCAGACACAGGCGCAGAACTTTCCTGTGCAATCGTGGCCGTTTCATCCATCGTAGCAAGGAATCCAAGTTTGGGGTTAAGAGGGTACGGGTGACCATGCGCCAACGGGTGATCTTTGCTCGTCGTTTTGGGACATACAGTCTGGGACATAACAGCGGAAGCGGCGCGCCGGTCGCATATTCTCTTGGTCGGGGACTGGTCAACGGCCGCGAAGGGTAAAGTGAAGTCGAGATATGATTCAAGCAAGAGATGCCTAGAAACAAATTAGTGCTGAAATGATTTGAGCAAGCAGGATCGATTTGTGTAGTTACCGGTTGGGTGGCCATTTTTGCTTAAGCGGACGCCTGGCGCGGCGAGAATTAGCGATGCGGGGCTTTTTGCGACCCATGTTGCGCGTCGCGTCGAACGGAGTTGCTACGGCGTTACAATTAATTCTATGTGGGAATGGTAAGAATCAAATATCCGTTATCGATAAGACTAGAATCATTTTCGATTGGTGATAAGGGTTAGGGTACTAAGAAAAATGTTCCATACGCCTTTAAAGAACGTCCCTGCGTATTCATACATGGTAAACGTTGCTCAAGTCAAAGACTGGGTAAGGTTCGGCCTCAACATGCCAGAAATTTTTCATTAGGTTAAATACTGTCCCTCCTTGAGCCCAGATCTTTGCGTCGTAATTGGATGACTCTTGGATTTGGACCTTGATGACAGGTAAAATGCTGAAAGTTTTCAGAGATTAAGCAACAGGCGGACTACATAAATGTTATAATTGGGCGATAAAATCAAGATGCCGTTTCTGTCGACTCGACTTGATTGATGCGCGGGTTAGGATTAGAGCTAAGTTGAGGTTAATTATTTTCACTTAGCTATTTTGCTTGTTTATTTTACCAAGATTCAGAATAAAAATACTCGTATAATTGTGAGGATCAGGCCCGCAGACCTACCCTCAGAATCACCACTTCACCCCGCCAGCCACGCCTATCGCAGGCTCAGCCACGCTAAGCATGGGACTGTGCCGAGGGGTCCACTAACCCCGGATTTAAACGCGTGTCTCCAGCGCGTCGTTAATGGAAATTTCTCTCTCTTCCCCTTAGTTTAGGATCTTCGTTAATAGTGCCTAATGCACTGAGGTTCTCCAATGTATGTCTCGCCGTGACAAATAATGGAATTGGTAATATAAAGCTGTCAATCATGTAATCACAGCCTCAGCTTGAAATAAGAGGATGCAGCACCTAGGTGAATTTCAATTGGGGCACTCGCCAGCTTTTTGCTCACAAGCTTTAGCTAGACGGCCCCACTTCTACCGTTACCTGGCGACTGCAATTCTGCCACCACGTCAGACTGCAGCATCAATAAAGCACTCTCCATACAATGCTCATGACGGGATCGAAGCCAAACAGCATAGGCCTCAGTGCAGGAAAAGCACAAAGGCATTGCATACGTGTTTTGGTTCAATCCCAGAACAGAAATTATGTCGTACCCAGCCTTGATACAATAACGAACCAACAATCAACAGCTTCCTTAGTTTTCCGTCAATCCCAATGTGTAGTGTTAAACAGCCTGTTCCCTGTATCCGTACCCCTCACCCCTGTATACTTGTTCTCGGATACCCGCAGCGCCACAATGCCCACGTCGCCATGGCAACCCAATTTTTCGCGAAGGCTCGCTCTCTCGGTGATTCTAGAACCACTAACCTCGATCGTACCGGCCTGAACTACACCTGCGACGAGCAGGATCTTGGCTTTGGAATTCATGCCCCGGATATGCCTGACAAAATCAATCATACTTTTACCCGTATTGACGACCGAGTCTACTAATAGGATATTGGCCATCTCTGCCACGTCCCTCTGAGCAATTTCATGCGGGTGTTTTGCGAATGAAAATACTGATAGGGGGAAGGTTTTTTGCACCCCCCTAGCCATGGGCTCGCCGCCACGCATCATGGCTACGATCAGCGTTCGGTTTTCGGCTTTGAGCTGGTTCCCAACAGTAGTTAGGCCCTGCACGTGCGGGATGGTGTACTCCTCTAGGCCAACCGCCTCAGTAATCAACTGCGTCGCCAAATATTGTCCGACACGGAAGTGTGCCTCCTGCAAGTCAGGGCCGGCGATTGAGGCATTTCGCATGGGAGAGGCGAGCAATTTAGCTGGCGCAGAAGCTGCGATATATTTGGGTACTTCCATTGGGTAGTGCAACTCTGCAATGGGTAATTTTGGGCGGGGGGTGACGGTTGACGGCATGAGTACCTGCGCGATGCTTGTGTCGAATTTCTTGCCATGGGATTTCCGGAAGACATTAGAGCTGATGGCTTTTTCCAGCTCCGCATCCATCGTGCCACTCCGGGCATCCTTGTCCCCGACAATCACAAAGACTTGCTCCGCCAGAACCATCATGGGGATATCCAAAGGGCTATCCCCATATACAACAACCTCGCGGCGGCGGCCCTCGGTGTTGCTAGTAGCAAGCCATTCGACAATTCCGGCTTTGGTTTTGGGTGTTATGACGTATTGGTCTTTGACACGCCCGCCACCAAAAATTGGAATCTCTTGGAGCTCCATCCGTTGGAGCACCATCTCCCACACCCGCCGAACGCCGCTTGTCACAACCACCGGAACTACCCGGGGATCCTGAGCAGCTTGTAGCAGGATGGCAGTAAATTCCGGATACATGGTGACCTGCTCGGCTACCATGGAGCAAATAGAATCATATGTCCCATGAGGGTAAACGAGGCTCTCCAGAAGCACCGATACCTGCTGGAAAGCACGGTGTGTGTAGCCCAGCGGGCCGCTGAAAACTCTTTTTAGGATACCCGTCATCTTCTCTTTGTTGCCCTGCTCAAGTAAGCCGTTGTCAAAGGCCTTTTGCATAAACATCGTTCCAGAGTCGTGTGGGGCAAGTGTGCGGTCCGCATCAAAAGCCAGAATGGTTGTGCACCTCTTAAGTTGGGCGCCACACGTCTCCTCGACCATAGATACGGCAAGATTCAGGTTTTGGTCCTCGTTCAGATTCCAAAAGGAACATAGGTCTGCGACGCGCTGCACCGTCTTCTCCTCCCCTCCAATGACAGTCGCGAAGACGATGCCTCTGTGTATGCACAGATCAAACAGCTTCTCCATCTCGGTATTCTGCCACTTTTCCAGCTCCTCAACTGGAACTACCTCTCGTGTTCGGCGCAAATCTGCAGCGCGCTGGCTGTTAATAACTTCCGGGGCGACCTTGAGGTAGACGATATGTGTAAATGTCTCAAGGTCGGCCTGAGTGTACACCTCCGCCAAAACCATGTTAGAGTCGACGTCTGACATGTCAAGAGGCAGCATGAAGTGGCCGGCCACAAGGGCACCCTTGCCTGCACGGCGAGCTTCATTGCCGATCTGCTTGATAGCCTTGGCTCTGTGCCGCTGCTTATCGGCGTGCGGCAGCTTTTTGAAAGCAGTCAGCCCTCCGTCGACCACAAAGTCGATTACCTTGGAGCCCTCGTGATAGTCGTACTGTACGGGAGAGGTTTCGGTCATCAGCTGGAGTTGAGAGAGAAGAGTTGATTTGCCGGCGCCTGGGAGGCCGTAGATACCGATTATATTTGGAGTTGTGGCTTTGTTGGCGGTCATTGTGAGAGCTCGAAGGTTTTTGTGTTTATTATGTTCACAAGTATTTGTCCTGATAGACGAGGAAGAAAATGAGGACGTTTTAGCATACAGCAATAAGTAGCTATCACAGGACAGTTTAGACTCGAAGCAAAGAGGAAAAGGAATTAGGAGGGCGGTAGCTTGACAAACGGGCTCACAAGTTTGTCTTGTATGAAGGGTGATAAGGGAGACATAGAACGATACAGTGATTTGTTCTCAAATAATTATGATTGGTGTGAGGCAGTGCAACACCAGACATACCAGTGTCTCACGCATTGATCTGACATCAGATCCAACAGAAATTATCAGCTTGATATTTGCAGCCGTGAAAGCCTGTCCAGATGCTTTAGCGACGCGAGGGAATTTCCTCCTAGTCTCATATGTACATGCAGGAGGCCTCCTGCTCCCTTCAGATTATTTGCTGAAATCTTGATAATTTTGGGCATAATAGATTTGTAAGCTGCAAAATCCTTCAGCGAGATTTCTGATTTTCATGTTGGGCATAACAAAGAATGGAAGGCGAACATAATAGTGCGAGAGTAATTAAAAGTCATAGTCATAGTGTTGTTTTTTTACGAAGTAATTGGCAGAAAAAAACTTCAAGCAGTCTAGAGGAGTGTGCCCTCCCTACCTCGCATTTTCTCAACCATGCGGGAGGCCGTCCACCAGCACACGGCTGGCCTAAGCTCGGCCAACGCATCATGGCGCCAATATAGCAACGTTGATTCGTTCATGAAATGCAATTCTTGATTCAATCCCACAGGACTATTTTCCCACAATATTTCAGATATCTGCACAAACATGACCCCTCAAGGATCATAAGATAGCACTAGTGACATCCGATTCGATGTAACGCCAAACCAAAAGTTTCCCCTCAACAGCTTTGATGGCCATCAAGGCAGCAGAGGCCAAAACGCCCTCACCCTCCCCGCCCAATTCCTAAAGGTTTGCGGATCCAACATATGCCGCCCTGCAACCTCATCGACCTTGCTGAATTTCATTAGGTTGACAACCTCCCTGACACTTGTTAGCCGCCGACCCCTCGCACCGCACGCAAACGCCACGATGCGATAAAAAGCCCATCGCAGGCTGAATTTAGCCATCATATACAGCAGCACGCTGGCGGGCATTGCGTCGATCACGCCATGTCGATGGGTGTGTCCGTCGAACCGCGCCCTGCTGATCGTAAAAATGACGTCGGCCGTCTCGCTCAGCCGCGAAAGCGATGTGTTGGCGGCGCGACGCTCTCTGAGCTCCTCGCGGAGGCGGGCGCGGTGCCATGACACCGAGGGCTGGCGGGGTAGGGATAGAAATGTGTGCCAGCTTTGTAGGGTTGTGTATCGGAAATGGCGTTTCATTGTCGCTTCTTTTTTCTTTTTTCTAATTTCAACTTTCGAGCCTTTTAGCGTTGGCCGTGTCAATTTTGTCACCTTGTATCTAAGGTATTACTTCTGCGGCTGTTTCAAGTGGGCAACTACCTAGATGCCTCTGCGTCTCCCTCCTCTGATCCTGCTGGCGAAACACAGTGACTGTGCGGTTATCGGGATGCCGAAGAAGAATTGTATTGAAATTCTTTACATTGGTTAGAGCTAGCTTAGCCGATGCCTCTGCCGTTAGCCCCGGAATTGAGCCACTGCTTGAGAGACGGGAGTCCCACTATTATAAACAATTCACCCAAAGCTCTGCAAAGCGCAATGTCGGCATCAAGTGGCAATGTACGGGAGCTGGCCTATTGAAATTGTGGCTTACAACAAAAGTGGTGCTTTTGCGTCCTTTGCACAGTATTTGTGATATGCTCGGCCTGGATTGGAGGGCAGCGGTGGCGATGGTGACGAGCAGCAGCAGGATGGGAACGGCGTCGGAGCCAATGGCTTTATTAAGCCGATTTTTAGGACCACTGATGCCGAGACTGAATGTACCTCTCGGCGCAGCTCGTTTAATTTTTAAAGATCTTTTAAACAAGGTGCGCCGAGACAGCTTGAGAAGACACACGGGTAGGATGTTGGCGGTCCTGCTAACTGAGGAGGAATTTGCGAACTAATCTGGGGTTGCCAGGCTTGGTGTGGCTATGCCTGTTAGTGGCGTGGCTAAGGGGGTGGAGCACCCAGCATTTGTAATGCAAGGCCTACATAAACGCGGTAAGCTAGGCAAGGAACCGATCTTCACTGCCAGGTAACTTGGGAGCCTGTGATTGGTTGCCCGTCCAATATAATGAAATGTGGGAGGCCCACGACCCTTCTATTAACTATTAACAGTTTTGGCAGTGGGCGATCCCGGCTACGGAATTATCATTCGAAATGCAAGAGAGCCTTTACCGGTTGTCGATAAGGTCAGGATCGAGGTAGCTGCTAGAGTATTTGTGAGACACAAGATTTCGCAATTTTGGGGGATGTTAAGGGCGGTGATAGGTGTATTCATCGGATCTGGAATTCTTGGTTTGTACTGCTGCAATTGGCCGTACTGGGTTTGCTTATGAAATTCTTGAGGTGTTGTTAGCCCTGCAGACAACCAAGCAATTCTAAACCACTTACCCTTATCTCAGTCAAAATGGCATGCATTACAATGCAGGAGGCCCTCCATTACCGGGCACACTATTTATAGGGCGGCGAAATGCAAAGTCCGGTATTGGCATAGTAATACGTGGCGAAGTTAACTGGAGGTTGACCGACCAATGGTTTGTTGCTGATAAAATGCCGTTGGGTTGCGCATTTTATTAATATGGGAAATGCGTATCCCGGAGCGCATTTTCACTTTGCGCCGAGACTAACCTTGTTGAGAGCATACTATCGTAAAAAATCCGAGACATTTCGGAACGATCCGCTACCAAAAAACAACCGTAAAGGTATTTGAGTTACTAGGTCTTCCCGAAACGCCGAAATTAACGCCGAGCCCTGTTAAGCCACGTTATACTCGTTATAGACTGCTACTTTGTGATTTGGTAATACGTAAGGATGGTTGCATCGACTTGTCGGGGTTTCCAAACATACCCAATTAAATATTGCAAAAAAGTAAAAAAGAGTGATTGGCTGCAATTGTTTCGTTTTATTGCGTAGTATTGTATAGTAAATTAATACGAATTAATTTTGTCAATAATTATGTATATCCAAAGGCATCCGGGGCGGAGGAACGGGATTTAATTTGAGCGCTATCGTCCCATTTACAGCCGTTGGGCCGCAATTTGACGTAGTACAAAATATACGGGGGTCAGCAGCGCAGGTCCGCGCGGACCGTTATAAATATAAAGCAGACTGATAAATTTTACCTGTATAATACAGTTTGCGAGTATGGATTCTTTGATTTATCGAGCACAAACCGGACAGTATACTCTATATTTCAAGCCATTGCTCAACGGAAAACATGAAAAAAAAACAAGGTATTTGCCGCTGGAAACGGTCTTGATAATGATATACGGCCTGAATTTTCGTGAATGTTAAATTGTTTTTAAAATTGTTTTTGCGTTGATTGAAAATATTAAAAACAACCCATACGCAGCTTCAATTATCGAATTTAAACTTGGGGACGGAATAATATTTAAAGTTCCAAATTCTCTATTTCGCAAGTGCCCCAAACTGTATACAAAGATACAAATATGGATTTAAATAATATTATTGCTCGAAATAATTCAAAATATCGGCCACGTTCTCGTCCATTATTTTTTCACCAATACCTACCAATATTTCCTACCCAAAGGTACAGCCCATAAAAAAATGTCTTTAGAATATAGAATAACCATCCGAGTCTACGGGTGGGTTCGAGATTACGAACTGTCCAACTTGGAGGAATTTGCAAAATTGGAAGTAGTAAGGTTTGGAAATGGGCTTCCGTTCCCGATAGTCCTTGGTCTACTACGGAACGCATATCCAACCCCACGTTCGGACGATATATGGTTTAGGAGCTATTTAAAAAACGGTCTCAAATTGTTTGTTTAGGATCCATTTTTGTTAGCAGAATGCGCTGTATTAAAAACTAATGTTGCAAAGCTGTCGATTAGCGATTTAAGCTTTAAAATCCTGATAAAGCTTGTCGGGGACCCCGAAACGCTTCCGCAGGGTGACGCGAATCCCCCGACTCAGCATATTGAGAAGCTTAATTCTGGTTCCTCACCAGAGACTATATTACCACCCGAAGCGACGCTAAAACCTACCGATTTAGGTTTAAAAGTAAGCCCGTAGCATCCACCCGCAAAAAATCAACTAGACTTGCTGGAAAAAACATTACCGGAACCAGCCACCAGCGAGCCGATTCCAGAGTCTGATACAACAAGGCCTAAAGTTTCTTGTATGGAGGAAAGCGTATAAAGCAGCTATACTTCCAAAAAAAAAGATAAGAAGAAAAAGAAAAAGGGGAGAGTTGCCGACATTAAGCCAGACTCGGCTTAAAACCAACTGGAGGAAATCGTACCAGCGATTTTTCTAAAGGCAACTGCCGCCCGCGTTGAGGAAGAAGTTATTTGCGAATTCCAGGGTATATATTTGTTAGGGGACGGTTGGAAAGGTTGTTCCAGCTACCAATTTTGTATAAACCAACTTTCAAGCCAGCTTCACGCTACGTTTGACACGATATCATTTTCTCCGTTCTTAAATAAACGATGGGGATTCGCGTAGCCTTCTGTTACTTTTCGAGCCAGGGTTTTTATCCTCAAAGAGATTGCTGTTGGTGCGTTGGAAGGGGTATCCCTTATGCTGGTGCGTTCGTAAGGCTGGTTCTAGTTAGGTAACTGGTGTCTTTTTGCTTTTCAAAAATCGATCGACGAATGGAAATAAATCGAGAGATTAGAAAATGATATAAGGGGTATTTTTGTTGCAGTTTGAAACGTTCCTGTCGAAACGTATACCGGCTCAGGGTCTTTTATTGGCAACTGTGGATTTAACGTTGGACCCCACATCTTTGATCCCCCTAAGGTTAGATTTTAGGGGGGTTGGAAATGTGGGGTCCAACGTTACGAAAAAGCGTGCTACGTTGTCTGTAGTCAACTCATAACGCTGTTTTTAAGCTAGGCACTTGCACGGAACTGATCTGGTACCTGGCTGGAAAACAAACCGGTGTAATAAAGTACCAGAATGCAGAATATCAAATTAGGATTATTTTTATGCCCCAATACGAATTTTTGTATGCTTTTCCCAATCGTATGCGCACCAAAGGCCTTCTACATGGTGGAAAAAATGTGAGACGAGGGAAGAAGGCTTTCCCGTCCCGCCTAACCTTCTCAAACTTCCCACCAACTCCTGCCCATAATCTCCCGACAGGGCCTGCCTGAAAAGCTCAGGGTAGTATGGAGCGGTAGATTATGTCAGCGATAGAACAGAGGAAGACAGACATCGATTTCGAGATTCCCGAGGCGCCAGGGGTGTCGGCTCACATTCGCAAAAGTTCATGAGGAGTTGGACGCTCCAATGCAGGCTGCTCATTAAGCGTAAATTAAAGCCCTCGTCGGGTTGCAAGACCTATGGCCAACAAACACGCCACGTCATTCAGCAAGCCGCATTGCGACTAATCGCAGTTCATTGGTAACTATCGCGGACGCCTGGTCTGCCCGTAAGACCCCACTGTCACAATGCGACGCCGAACCCCGCAGTTTGTCGCCCCAGGCCCTCACTTCGGATTGCGCTCTTGCTCCAGGTCGCGGATATGGAGGGCCTCCTGCATAGCTGAGAAAACGCAGGCCTACATAGCCCCTTTACTGAGCTAATGATTTGGCATCATGGCGATTGTGTGCGGCATTATAAACCCATCATACATTTGCTCGCTGATATTATCCGGGGCTATGTCCCACGGGTTAATTTGGCTCAGTGCCAACGCATCTGCGGGCAAGTTGTTGAAACGGATTATTACTTGATGGATAATATATATAGGAGGCAACATTTCCAGCGGAGGATTGGAGAGCCAGCTGTACGAAGGGATGGAACAGGTGCCGCGAAAAAATAGGTTTCAGCCCATTACTAGTGACCGTCGGAGACGAGGCGAGGTGAAGTAATATGGTTTCAAACAAAACCATTTGTAGACCTAAAAGGTCATTAAAGACCTACAAACCAACGCCAAAATCATCAGAACATCCGTAACAACTCCAGGGCCGCTTTACTCAACCTTTAATTACTTTTTGCACCTTTTGAGCTATTCTGTAATTATTTCGGTAATTGAGGATGGGCTCTGATCTTCCACCAACTGAGACCAAATAGGTAGCTCCAGGGCTGATGACATTGATAAAAACGTTCCAGTAGTCGTCAAAGACGGCCCTGCCGTAGAATCCATGTTAACCGGTCGCCGAACGCCAAGTCTAGTCTGCAGGTCGCGGAAAACCGTTTTTTCCAGATGGCGATTAAGGTCCCAAAGCAGGGTTTTATGCCTTTTCCGCACCGAAGACGAGTACGGAGCTGGTATCCACGTCGGATACAGCTTTTGATAACTGGCTGACACACCAATCGCCAGTGGGTACCGGGATAAGAAATTGTAACAGAGGAAGCAAACCTTCTTGTTTGTACCCATAAACAAGAGGCATGGTGTAAAATCTGGGTAATGATTGTAAAATGTAAAAAGCTGCATTTCGGTATAGACGGTAAAAATAAGACGGCACGCTTTGCAAAACGAGCCTTTGAATCATCCGTGAGCCAAGTTTGGCCAAGTTTTTTAACAAATAATTCAGGGTCTGTCTTAATTAACCTTTGTAGCGTTGTCCTAAGGGCCGTAATGTCGTTCGCCAAAAAAAAGCGCTGTTGTCCTGGAGTTTCCACAGGTTCAACATAAATGGATGTGAAAAAATCAGGCTGTCTGGTGGCGAACTTGACCATAGTTTTTGTTGCTAAATGGTATCGCGCGAGTTTGTATATATGTTTGAGCCACTGGGGTAATTTTTCCTTTTCGGAACAAAACAACGCTTCTATCTGCTCTGAATAAATCCATCGCTCTTGGGCCACCCATATCATATGCGGAACGAGCTGAGCAGGCGTTGCATCAGAGTTCAGTGATATTAGAGAGGGAAGGGTGGTAATCCACTGCTGAAAGTTGGCTTTTTCGCCGTCCTCCAGGTAGACTTCGTTTGTCCCTATTGCAGAGATTTTTCGTTGGACATTTGAAAAGAGCAAATTCCTTGAGCTTCTTTTCGGTCGTCCTCTTCTCTTCGAATTCCCGGCTGTCGTTCCCGAGTGGTTTGGTAACAAGTACGAAATCCTTGACGTCTTTGTTGCTGCGGTTGACGGCAGTGTGCACCCAATGAAACACCCGACCTTTCAAGTCTTTACCCGGGGCAACAAACATACGGAACTCCCCTCGAGCCACCAAAGGAAGTTATTCCTGGTGGATCCAGCGCACGTTGGCGATATTTCCCTGCTCGCCATTTTCGCCGCGTTTTCTCTTTTTTGTTGTGGGCTCCGGTAAGGGCAAATATGGTATATACGACAGCCTTTCTTTCGAGATCATCACATGGGCCGAGGATGCACTCCAGGATCGTTTGTAGACTGTTTCTGTGTGCTTTCGCAGTGGACAAATGCCGTCTCCGAAGCAAGTCACGGGCCGAAACTTGAACTCCCATTCCTTGGAAAATTTGGCGATGGAGTCCAATGTCTTGACAAGCCCCGCCTTACCCTGTTCCATCTCCATTTCTCGCTGACTTGGGTAAAGGTTGAGTTGTTTGACTTTGACTTCCTCGTGCAGTCAAGGCTCAGGTGCTACCCAGGGGTCTCTATCAGTCGTGTCGAGGAAGATGAAGGTGTGTTTTGTCGTATCATTGTCGGCAAATTCTTCAAACACATCCCGATCCCATTTTCGAATGCTGACTTTGATCTCTGGAAATGCCGGGCTCGAACACATGCACTGCAACGCAACCGTTACCGAAAGCGTGAAAAAATGCCTCACTTGCAATGGGAATCCCAAAGAAGCATGCAAGGCAAAGGGTTGTGCCGATGGCACCGCCGGGAAGCATAACGCGCAATAAGCTAACAAAGAGCACAATGGTAAATTCTTTTCCACTGAGCCTATGAAAAGTTACTGTAGCTTGAGACTGAACACCGCTCATCGTTCCGATCAATAGAAACCACGTCTATAGTTGTTCTTCCTAATTCTATTTTCTTATTTATTTTTACTAGGAGCATTGATGACGATACCGATGCAGGGTTTTGTACTCAAGGAACGCAATGGTCCCAAGGAAGCAAAGATTGTCTGTATAAACTGTATTAGGACCATGTTTTACTACCAGGCGGATAACCAGGCAGATAGCTTCACTGCTTACCAGCCCCCAATCAATCTCTAGTTTCCTCTTAAGGATCGATCATAACTTCTTTCGGCTATTTAGAACCCCACTTCAACTCAGACGCTCAGGTATTTCAACCAACCTGGATTGACGCAAAGGTAGTAGACCATACGGGAGGATGGCTAGTGCGGTACTCCCAACCTTGTTCTTCCCACAATAATACTTCAGATTGTATGCCATTGGGATCAACCATTGCGTTCCGATGTCGTGGATTTAATCCACAACCTCAAAACTGTTCCATGTAGAAGAAGAGAAATCTAAAACTGGATGCACGCTAGCGTGGATCATTAGCGCCGCGCTGGGCAGCTGAAAGCAACAACTGGGTGCGGGGAGCAGGTGGCGATAAAGATAGATATGCAAGAGGCGGGTGGGACAGGTAGGAACACAAAAATTAGCTACTCCGCCCTTGATATTTCCTGTCCAGTCATTCTCCAGCGTTTCCTTCAGGACGAGGCACATGCTGAAGATCTCACCACGCGCGAAATCATGACGGCTGCATCCGAGCAAAGTGTTTTCAATAATTCTGCCAAGGTCTGGGGCTCAAACGACGTGCTATATGAATTGACCGCCGACAGATTCAAGAAATCATCAAAAAATCCCCTAGAACTGACCAGGGTTGACGGTATTCCCTTTATTTGGAAAAGGATATGGTTAGTGTTTTATTGTTAACCCGGCCTTAATTCGGCGACTAATTTGATAACTAGGAACCACGAGCGTATTACCAATGAATGGCGAGCTGGTAGCCGACAACACGAAAATACCGGTACCACGTGTCCTTGACTACGGCGTAAACGCCGACAGCACCCGTTATTTGACAACTGAACGCATTTCCGGCGTATCCTTGAATGACCTCCGCAAATATGGTTGTAAAAACCATAAGCTCTGCGGTTGCTTGCGACAAACCGAGAACAACGTTCTTGCGTTTATCAATGACACGGTCCATCCGGAACTGGAGAAGCTCCGGTCCAAAGAGCGTGGCATTGAAGGGTTCGTGATGCCACCGGGTTGGCTGGACGAAATTGATGTTCTATGGGAAGGAAAAGGACCATGGCGCACCTGCCCTATCCTGGAGGACAATTACGTTTTTCAACATGGTGACCTATTTGCGGGAAACATAATGATTGATCCTGAAACGCTCCAAGTCATGGCTTTGATAGACTGGGAGCAGGCCGGTTATTTTCCGCCCGGTATGGAATTGTGGAAGGGAACGCTCGAAAGTGCTGTGTATAACCACCGGGGAGACAACGTGGCGGAAGAAATTGAAAGATACCTATGGGAGGAGTATCTCGAATGCTACAACCAATGCGAGGACAAGGAGAGGTTGAGCACCAAAATGGTCGAAGGCAAGCTCCCAAAGCGAAAGTGAAGCTATCATCGATGTTAGCATGCAATTGAGATAGAAAGTTACACCAGATAGAGGGATTGAGGTGATTCGCCATACTCTTACTCTCGCTCTGCTCTTATGGCACAACCAACCCGAGTCGGGTTGATTGATGGGCGGGAGCGGCCAGGTCCGAACGAGCATTGGCGGCGGCCGCGTGGGCGGTGGAAAGGGTGGTTTGGCGGGCGAAAAAGGCGTCGCGCCTGGACGTGGTCGGGACGGCGGCGATGCATTTCATTATCCCCAAGCAGGAGAGGCAGCAGGATGCCTTCCAATGCCTCACTCAGAGGTATCACGGCCGGTATTCCCCAGGACTACCATCCTCTTTACTCTAGACTTCTGAGAGCTTTGGCCAGGAAGAAATCAAAAGAAGAAAAGCGCGAGAATCTCAAATTAGAACAAGATCACATCGTACGTCTTGTCACGCTCAACCACCTTATCTTGTTGGCACGTGAACGCGAAGGAAATGTCGACGATGATAGGGTATTCGAAATCCGTACCGAAGACATTGAGCTTTTTGACGAACAGCTTAGGGATTCAAGCAATATCGATATGCTGGCCCGTAAATATAATATCGAAAAAGAAAATGTAGAATTTTTGAAAAATTTCGTTGAGCGGGAAAAGGAAAGCGAAGACATTATGGCAAATATTACGGCTGAGATTTGGCATCTGCGATCTTTATGCATCGAACGGGGCGCGATACCAAGGTATTCCGATGCAAGTTACAAATGCGATATCAACGCAGCTTTGGGTTTACCTACCGAGCAGGCAGAAGATATAATGGAATCCATCTTCAACGGCAGCACTTTTCTTCCCGTCGTTCGATCACGTTACAGACCCAAACCTCCGCCCAAGTGGCCGATTGACCCACTTAGCCTCAGAAACCCGAGATTTTTTATCCTCCTTTCGGACCCGAAGCATGTTTTGGAGGAGAAAACTGCTCAATCGGCATTCAACGATTTAATACAAAGGGTGAAAAAACAATTGCCCGCAAACGCTGCTTAAGACGATATAGTGGTTCGAAAATACCACAAAGTACAGCGATATTTGAAAGAAATTAATATCAACAATCTAGTGCTCAACGCACAACCTTCGAAAAAAGTAGATTTCATCAACCGCTGGCTTATACATAAGCTGCGCACCAGCACTGTGGAAATGCTTGTTCTCCTGACGGTATCCATGACCGCCCTCGATTTGCGCAAGATCCCAAACTGGGCAGCCTGGCAACAAGACGTTACAAAATTCTGGACTCGGGACGATGCCTCCAATATTCCCCAGGATATATTTGATGGGCCCTGCACGTCGACACTGCGCTCACAGAATGATGGAGATGACGGTGCCTCCAAATCTGCAGACGCCAAAGATTATGTGTCAGCAGCGCCTGTTGGTGACAATATTGCTTTGAGCAGATAAAACTCACTTGTCGAAAAGCCATTGTCCGTGACGAGCGACTTGGGTCAAATATTGAAACAAAAAGCCGACAGCCAAGCAGTTGCGTGTGGCCTGGAATATCGTTCTGTCCTGTGAACTGTTGTCAAATTAATGTGTCTACCTAATCCTTAAAATCTCTGGTTTCGGGTCTCTCCAAACCCCATCAAAAAGCAGCTCTGCTACGCTAGGATGTCCTATGATCAACATGTCTATGCAAAATTCAAGGCTTGAAGAGACCTGCCTTTAGCGGCTGCCTGATTGAAAGAATACGAAAAGCGGGTACGGGCGTTACAGTCATTCCGGGCCCAACCTGTGGCTGAATAGGACGGGAGCACCGGGTTTTTTGCATGATACACCCCCCGGTGGAAAACGGTCGGCCGGGATGAGAAGCACCAGAAGTCGTAACCATGATGTTGGGATCCAACGACAAGGGCAGAGTGGAAGCTGAACCCCTTCTAGACCCTATGAGTGGCGAGGTCATGTAAGCCGGCACGGGTGATGGTTGGCCATCGACGCTGCCGCGGCGCCATTGGATGTGGAAGGGCTGAGCGGCTGGCAAGTTCCGCGCCGAGGCCGAAAAGCACTGGAACCACCCGGACTTCTTCGAGGCAGTGCATGAGGTCTACCGAACATCGGTCCGCAGCGACAGGCTCCTGCGCGACATCGTGGTTGATGTTATGAAGAAGCGCAAGGAGCTGTTGGATAGGTTTGAGTACCAGAATATTGTCAGCCAGCTTGATCTGGCGTTTGAGCTGCTTATGGCTGTCAAGAGTAAGGGATGGGGACAACAATATTTGTGAATAATGAGAACAAGTCAGAATCCCTGGTGACCGAACATCCCCCTTGAAGGAGAAAGCATATGATTACTCTACCATGTCACCGACGAATTTGAGAGCCGGTTAAGGGCTAATTGGCATTAGCTGCGGTTATCAAAATACAGCCATGTACCCCGCTTGTTGTGGGGTTGAGCAGCAACGTTTGCATATGGCGTCTTTGCAGCCTAGTGAAAGGCCTCCGGCGTTAACAAGCAGACAGGGCGGGCAAGTCGAGGACTTTCATCGGTCGAAGTTAGGGAGCATGGAGCAGGTCAGATTCGAGTGACTTAATGCGGACCTTTCCATGCATACTTCGCTGAAAATAAAGGATTTCAGGCCACCACACCATCTAGCTCTCACTTCTCAAAACATTATTTTGTATAATTGATATTTTTTAGACCACTGATGCCGAGACTGGGTTTGACTTTCGGCATAGCCCTGTTGGATTTTTAGAGGTCTGTTTGAACAAGGTGCGCCGGGACAGCAAGGGAATCGAGCAGACACACATGGGCAGGACATTGGATGCGGTTCTGCGAACTGAGGAGGAATTTGCGGACTAATCTGGGGTTGGTGGACCCTTGGCACGACCCAGGCTTCGTGTGGCGGTACCTGCTAGTGGCGTGGCTGACGAGGCACCCATCTTAGGCTCTACAGATCGATCGATCGTTCATAAGTCCTATCAACAAAAAGTGTATTTTGGTGCGCTAACGTTTCCACACCTTTGGCCAGTTACTTTACTGCTTCAAAAATTGGTGTTGGAGAGCTGCGTTAATGCCGGCTAATCCGAGTTTTGACAAGCGAAGATTGATAAACGGCTTCTTTTTGGTTATGTGGCGTCTGAGAAACCCAGATGTCGGTATTGGCAAAAGCAGGCTCTCTGGTAATGGCGGACGTAGCTTAACATCCAGCTTAGATATAACCGTTTGCGGGTTATGAGGAATAATTCCGGCCCCTCGAAAGCCCCGACCATATTTTCTTCGTCATTGACTTTTTGTATGCGGCTACAAAAGCCAAAAAGAATTCTGCATGCAACCTGCCTTTAACCTTGCTTTCTATTGCACATTCAATACCTTTTGTCTTTACCCACGCTCGTTTGTCAACCCGGCCCAATTTCCTAACGCTAATCGGAACCGGACCCGGGCTGTTTATATGCATGTCTGCCTCGGCCTGGATCATGTCCATTTGCTCCTCTATGAACTTTTCGCTTGGCGTTGGGGATGGGGAACAACTGTCCTCGCTGGCGGAACCAAAGACCCTCCGCCTTCGCTCCCGTCGCTCTGCTCGCTCGGCCCGCGACTTCAGCCGCTCCTCACGCATTCTCGATTCCTGCGCTCGCCTTCTAGCTTCTTGAAATGGTCCCCAACAGCTAACGCATGTTGCCTTATAGTCTTTCTCGTTTCCTCTGAGTGCGAAACTGCCACATTTTATGCATATGACATGCGGGACGCCCTGGATGTCGATTTGGTTGCCCCTGACGTAGCGCACAGTAGGAAGCCTTCCCTGGCGGACCTCTAGACCGCAGTCGATGCAGAAGCGTTTGAAGGATTCTGCCCCAAGCCGTCGCCTTTTCTTCCTGAGTTGGTTATCTGCGAAACGATTGCTTGTTCTGAGCCGGAGACAGTCGTAGCAGCCATACAGGTCTCTGCTCTGGGCAAAATGGGATTCTTCAGCATCCAGGAGTGTTTTCAAAGACAGTTTGGCTATGAGATTGTTGAAGGTTCGTGCAGGGGTCTTTGGCGACTGTCCTTCAGAAACGAATAACGAATGTCACAATGGCAGTAATGCTGAGCGCACAAGCCCTCGGTTTTCCTTGGTCAAATTTCATTAAAATTATGGGGGCCTGTTTGCTTAGAAAATGGGTAAAAAATGACCGTGGATTTTAATATGGATATCACCTGCGTGTGCGCCGTTACGAGTGCACAACGTCCTATAATTCCGCGCATTTGATATTTGGCAGTGAGCGCCCGATAAGAATCATGAGGTTTCCATGCTTCATTGGTGAATCCTTGGGAAATGCCTGATATGATATCGGAACCAGTAAACTCTCCCTGTGGTGCATCATCCGCGTCAACAGGCGTTAACGTAAATTTAATAAGAAAATGACCGTTGCAGCAATTGTGAAGCTCTTCCGCTAAAATTTCTGGTAATTAAAGCCATCATCATTAGAATTCGCGTGGAGTCGGATGTAGATATAAAAGTATACCCGTCCCCAAATCAGGTACCTCTAACAAGACATTTCGCACCGTTTCCTTTCTCAACAATTCTTTGTGGTTGCGAGCAAAGGCTTCTACGATTTCAGTTTTAAGTACTGGCAATTCCTTCTTGTAAACTTCTCGGGCCGCTTGAAGGAAATCCTCGCTGTTATAGTACTTGCCAGCCGCATCTCTAGATTTTGTTTGAGTGAGAGCCTTCAGCTTATCAAGGCAATACTTGTCTGCAAGCACATGGACCTTAATGTGGGTATCAAGTTCCGAACTGTCTTGCGGAACGATTGGTTGATCGAGGATCGCATTCTGGTCTTCTTTTGGCTGTGTGTTTTGGGAGACGTCGTAATTTTCGTGGTAGAAAAAGTAAATCATCAATTGGACGGCTCGAGGATCATCTTCTTGAAGGTCAATCCTATTTTTTTCTGCTTCCTAAAAAAGGTTTAGTAATTCGAACGAAGTCAAAGTTATGGAAATCATTACCTTGAACCCGCGACATGCTGAAGAGAAGTACTGGGACTGCGGGCACACGATTGCCTTGTGCACCCGGTAGTCCCTTCCATCACAGGATATGGTAAAATCCGAATATTCAGCATGGGAATAGAGCCTGGTAGGGACTTTACTCAGCTTATTGAAATTTTTGAAGTTTCGGGAGCAACAATAAACATACCGATGGCAGAGCCACGAGCCCTTAGATTCTTGTGTCATTTTGAGCTCGGTCGCTGAGCCAACGGGTTGTGTTTCAGTTGGATTCTCCTCTGCGGAAGGGAACAGTTCGGGGAAGGCTTCTTTTGCATAGTAATCGGAGAGAAATATATTGTCATCTAGCAAAGATTTGAGGACTCCAACAAGGTCCCCATCCCAAAGAGCGTTTGGTCGGAATTTCTGAACGACGGTACGGATTGCTTTGGCTTTCCGGATGGAATAACGACCAGACGAAGAAAAAACCGCCCTCCAAGAAAGGTATACTCGTCTCCTCTCAGCTCTTGAATATACCATTCTAAGTAAAGTGAGGGTCGAAGGAGGCTGTCATCGCGAATTGGGGCGATGCGCATAAAGAATCACCGTTTGCGTGAATAGCGATGTGGGATTTAGCAATGTACAGACATGAAACCGAGGGATCAGTTCTTTTGCCCAATGGAGGGGAAAGCCCCGCAGAGCAACATCCTCAGAATGCCAGCCCGATAAACGTCCCAGTAATTGATGCGGGGTTCGCTAAGCACGTACATCTCGTTTGCCTGCAATTGCAGTCCCTGAAAGTTTCCTGGACAGATACTAGACCCAATATTAAGGGCGATAAGCAGAGAAGCAAGGTCTACTATTGCGATACCGCGGGTGGGCGGCAACTCGTGTAAATGTTTCGTCAAACGGGATTATTCATAATAAATATGTAACTAATTAGCGCTTTCTTATTGCATATTGCCGTACTTGCCTGCCCAGAAGGGAAGTGGAAAAAGCTCAGTCCCTTCCTTTCACGCTTTTGAGGTGGGGCTCCAAACCAGTACTCTCTTCGTTTCTACCTTGATCAGTTTTGAATGTACCCCACCCTCCCTTTCAATTGCCGTCCCACTTTATTCCCGTAGGGCGCTTTTAGCGCCCTTCCAGCAACTGTTGCGCGATACAATGTACTAACTCTAAAACAATACAACCTAATAACGACAACCCTCTTTCGATTAGCCATCATCCAGCTGAGGGCTGAAAGAGGCCACCAGTGTGGTAAGCTCGCACAAGCTTTGTTGTTTGCGATGTCCAAGGCTTGTGGGCGACTCGGGTCTTAATCTCTAGGCATTGCTCTGTCGGGATTGTTTCTCCCTCAACCACCACCTCCAGCTTCGATCCTGGCCATCTATATGACGCTGGTGACGTCTCCGGCGATAGTTTTGACAGTTGCAATAAAGACAACCCGTGATCAAGGGCGCTTTTTGCATCTTTTTCACCAACTGGAGAGACATAACCGTCCTCTTCATATCTTACGAGAAACTTGAATCCACCAAACCAATACTGAGCAATCTTGTAATGCCCAGTACTGCCCCGTATGCTGTTCGTAGTGTAGGCCTCAAATTCGTGGCCGTGGCCCCGGAATTAGTTTGGTGCGACATATCGCCTGACCTCGTTTTCTTCACGGGAGAATAAAGCCGTCGTGCCGACGACCTCAATGTTGATGGCGAAATCCTCAACTCCGTTGCCCCCGATGCCAGGTTCGACAAACGACAGCAGTTTCCGTATATTGTTCCGGTCAGTCACGACATCAAATGATCGAAGGTCAACCAAGGGATTGGTAAGGAGCATGGAGCGGAAAAGAGGCTCGAGCGGGCTTTCGGGATGGCGAGCCAGATTCTGCGCCGCATAAAAGTAGCCGGTGTCCTTGTTCAGCCGGGTGGGCCCGGTAGGTGGTGACCATTTGGCGGGGCTACCTGGAACGGCTATGGTTGGCGTGGGACACTAGATCCAGTTGTAAGAGGCGAGGTGACTGAACTCAGTGATACCAGCATCGAGAGGTGGGACCAGTGTTTCGAGGCTTGAGAAAGGGATCTTAGCAAGTAAGGCCATCATTGGAGTGTGTTGGTTAAGTCGGCGTGTCTCATGGGTATAGCAGGCGATGTCAAATGCGTGGACACAGGATGTTAAGCCAAACTTATGTCACATTTAGACAATACCCTGAGGGGTAGCTTTCTTTATCAGGCTCTTTTCACTGTCTTGACTACATTTGTGCTTGATCTCCAATCACAGGAGTGAATATATAGTGCCTAACACCTATGCTTTTCATTCCGAATTAATTCAGACGAATAAATTCTTATCTAAAATGCAAGTCGAAGCTATTCTCTCATCCGAGTTGAAGGCTTCGATCCGCATGAGCATAGTAGGGCTGTCATAATCTAGTGAAAGTCTGCATGCCGGTTCGCCGGGACAAATTATCCACGCGGTCTAAACCTATATGAAAAGCCAAACAGGGCCGCGCATGACACAGTTTCGCTGTGCGAACCCCCTTGACAGTGATTGCTCCTGCACGGACGTCGCATCTACAGAATCGGAGATTGTGATTGAGGACCCAAGCAAATGGACTTTATCAACCGCTGGACGAAGTGATTTGCTCAGCGTGTTCCGACCGGTTGGTTGCATCAGCGATCTGAGGCGGAAACCCTCGGGAATATAAGTACAATATGTAGTGAACAACCATCTCCTCGTCGCTTTCTGTAAATTTTTCCGATTTGAGCCGACGGTCGGCCGAAGGAGTGATGCCGTTTATTCTGTCCTGCAAGGTTGATCGCGGCACATTATAAATTGCAGCGATCTTCCAAATGCTAATTTTTCCCCGATCGAAGCTCATTCAACGCAAGAATGATTTGCGCATTGCGGTTTGCTGATTTCATAGTTGTTAGTGAGAAAAAAAAAACGCATGTTGCAATTAAAAAATGGTGTTGGGCTGAAAAATGGCCGGGGTACTGTACATCCACGTTATACGATTTGCATTTTCGGTGTTTAAGCCATTGGATCACCGAAGCGCAAACGTTAGTCACTGAAAAGATGGAATGAGTTCAGTTTAGAATGGGATCTCTTGAACGATTCGTCAAATCTAACTTTCCGAAGGCGAGACCAAAAGATTACACCCTACAAAGTGGTTATCTGTTGGATGAGAAACTCCAAGTGCACAGCAAGCCGTCAACTTTGGTTGGATTGCATGTGCCTTGCTCAACGAGCTAGCGCTCATCGTGTACCTTAGTACAGACGGGGCTGACTACATCAAAATTTGCTCGCATTCTCTTTGCGACCACTTTTATTAGGTAGCAATACCTGCGCCTGCCCGCCAGAAAAAAAGCAGCAATGCGGATCGAAACCTGGAGCTTGAGTGAAGACACGCCTCTGACTGGTGTTGAGAGGGGCCAAGTAATCTGGACAATGAGCGCAACGTGGCGGACCTTTCCCTCGTTTAATGGCGTAATCGTTATTTCTTGCCATTAAAGGCATTGGATGCAGATTTTGTATCAACAAAAAGACGTTTAGAACCAGCGTATCAAAACCGAAAAGGAGAACTTTATGATTTCCATATTAAGATTGCCAATTAGTGAAACTGCGCTGAAAGTCCAGTTCCCATACTGGCCTCCATGCTGACTTCCATGCTGGGCCATCATCAAAGCGACCGCATTTGCCTCCTATTTTCTAAAGCATACCGGCAATCTCACGTATATTGTTAAGGGGAGAATAGGATTTGACAGCATAAATGGGTTTGACATGTACATGTCTGACACCGATAAGGGTTGGCGCAAGCTAAAGGAGGAGGGTGCGATATTATGATGGCAGCAGGCGAGTGCGTACGTCAAAATTTCAGAGTAGTTATCGGCACAACCGCAGGTGGCTGTGGCGGTCGATGTGTTTGCAGTCTAGAACTAGTACGATGTTGCATACCAGACCCTGGGAATCCCACACAGCTATATTCAGCTTGAAGCCCCTTTGATAAACGAGGCATTAGCAAGGGCATTCGCCTGTGTCTTCCAAATCGGAGCTGCCATCTTAAGCAGCTCGGAGCCGAAACTTTCGAGAATCTCTTCAGCAGTCCAACGATCCTCCTGCCATTCCACCCTCTCCGTCCCACTTTGAGTAGGAAAGGTCGCCAACCGCCATACCTCTCTCCACCATTCGATCGCTGACAGAGCTTCTAGTGAATCGCTCTGCACGTTCTTGGCGATAAGGTAGAATGATGACCGTTTCGCATGCCCAGCCGTGGGCTTGTGCAGCACAACGTCGGCGAATCGGGAGAAGGTATATAAAGTTTGGATTGATCTCCATGCCTCAACTTTGTGCATTAGGAAGATAATTGTACCGCCGGGCCTGAGACGCTTGAGGCCTAGAACGAGCTGCGACGCCGTCAAGCGCCTGGCTTCGGATTTTTCTCGGTATGGTGCCAGTTCCTGATTTCGGAGAACTTGGCCGTCGCAGAGGACCAAGTCGAACATCCTTTCGTCTATGAGGGGCCGCGACAGAAACTTGTCAGCTTCGGGATGGTCGGGCGGGACGTTTGCGATCCCCATGTCTGCCGCAAGCATCGTAATGTCTACAAAGTGCTTTTCCAATCGAGTTGTTTTCGGCAGCAAACATTTGTGGCCTCCATCAACCACAGGAAGACTAAAAGCTACAGCCTTCGCTTTCGGGTTATACTGTAGGGCTATGTTGAGAAACCCTCCGGGGGCCATGCACATATCGAGGATCCACGGGTCGTCTTCGTCGTTGGAACCGATCTTGAACACAGACACTGCATCTTGCAGTTGGCTGCCGATTTTTTGCATCAGGCTATAGAAAAATCATGCGTTTTTTTTCGCTTGGCTGATCTGCGCTTCTGCGTTGTCGCTGGGAAAACTGATCGCCTTCAGGGTTTCTCCACCCCTGGAATCCAGACTGTCAGTAACTACAGGCTCCAGCTAGTCGCTTCAGACGGGTTACTCACCTGTTCGCGAAGAGCATTAAGCTCCCTTAGCTCTGGAGAGTTCCTTGTCAAATAGGCAGTGACAGCATGCCACGGACCTGGGCATTTGTGATGATCGCCATCAGTGGCAACCAATTGTTTATTCTCATCCAGCTCTGGACGCTCTTTTGGTGTATTTTTGTCAGCCCTCCGCATTGTAATGTAATCATGTTATATTTGAATCTGGATGCTGGTATTCAATTCTCGAAAAGACGAGCATACGCTCGGTTACTTATGTCTTTTCATGGGTTTGAAAGTTATGAAACAGTGTGTGATACAGTGCCATTATTTCTGGCCCCGCATTGCATGCAAGCTGGTACTAAATTTCTGACGAAAAATACGGGCCACTTTCGAATCACAACATGAAAGTACCATATCAAAATTCTTTCAAGGTGCCACAAGAGGTCAATGTAATAGGTGGTGCTTGCGTAGTACTCGTCCGATCAGAACCAGAAATGTCATGGAATTATCATGCGTTCAGATGCTTGTATCGATTTGGCTCGCTCACCCATAACGAACTTAGGAGAGCCCTGCATAAACAGCTGTAGGACAATTTCTCCTGACCAATGGACAAACCAGACAGCTTCACACTGGAGATTCTCAATACGATCGAACCAGAGCTTCAAAATGCTGTAATATTGATGGTCCCCAATCTGACAAGGAGCCATAAGGGACACGAAATAGAAGCCAAGTGATTAAGAGATCTCAATTATGTAGGGATCTCATAACTGTGAGGCGTAAGTCTTAATTTGTTCCCCAGAGAAACATTGGCCCTAGCTGGACCGTTACGCGACGTTCCAAAGGACAGTGGTCGTATCCCTGGACCAGTTACTTTCGGCGCTTGACAAGCCCACAAAATGTCAAAACGTCGTTTTCTGGTTGCAGGACCTATTACCAGTAAATGTCACGTCACAAAGCAGGCCCAGCCGGAGTTTTATTATCGTTGACCAGTGAAAGAGCTATCAAAACGTTATCTCTATGCAGGAGGCCCTCCATTTTCGTGGCTTGGAACAGCAGCGCAATCCGATTCGCGGGCTGGGCGGCAAAATGCGGGGTCCAGCGTCGCAAGCGGTCTGTCGTTGGGGCTGGTAAACAGGCAGAATTTTCCCGTCCCGTTTTGCCTTCAAATCCGCTTTACTCCTTTGGGCTGCTTCCGTGATTTTCATACGTCATTTACCCCGGCATACATCCTTTCACCTGTTAAAAACACTCCCATAGCATTCCGACCAATCAGAGCGCCTCGGGTGAAACAGCAGGAGCCAGGATGGGGTAGAAAACGCAGTCCCGAAGTCAACAACACTACGTAAACTTGGCCCTCAGCACCAGTCAACTTCAGGTTTTAAAGGTATAGGATGGACAAATAGCTGCCCTCGCTGTTGAGAACCAATTACGGTGAGTCCGAGCCCCAACAAAATCAGCACCACGCCTTCGTCAGGGAGAAGGTAGCTTCAAAGGCTTATCGGAACATTCTGCGTGCCTTATAGCCGAAGATGCAGCGATGACACGATGTAGCCCGCATTGTAGGCGACGGCTCGGTCCTATGTTGCCAGCGCCGGTAAGGAAGATGATGAGAATTGAGAAGAGGATCCGCCTTTGAGTAAAATGTAGACGAGGCAAAATGCAGCGTCACGGGCGCCAGTTTTGCTGCTTCTGGTCACAGGTAGTTGGTTAATTCGATGATAGGTATTGGTATTTGTTGACTACATAAAACTACTATTGGTTGACGATGCCAAAGAGCTGGTCTGACATGCACCCTCGAAATTCGCACGCGTGATGTTCAATGGAAGGTTAGCAGGGTAGTAATGCTAAGTGAAGACGTGCGCGGGTTTGTAGCGTTAAGGTGGGATGTTGTTACCTATAATTAACTCAAGCGGCAAGGGTTGGCTACGTGAAGTGGCCCAAATACGGCTAGCTACCCTCTCCTTTCCCATCCAAGTCACCATACAACAAACGGACAAACGGAAGCTGCTTCTCCACTCCTCCATGAGACGGCACCCACCCATCTTTTTACTGTGTCAAGTCCGACCAGCATGTGCTGTCCGTTTATCTTATACTCTTCAATAAACGCTCATGCGTTGGGGCGACAACCAAGATGCGTTTATCTAAATTGGAATATTTTGCCAATTGGATCGTGACTACTATCAAATATACCCAAGCCTCGGGCCCCACACTATCACAACGATACAGGCCCGATTCTTGCCCCAACCGGAGTAACGTGATTTATCATCCTGTCATACAACCTCCCCCGCCGCCAACTTGCTTCTGGCAGCATCATTGCTACCTTCGATGTCACAAAATTTAACTTATGGTCACAAAATCTGTAATCACAAATCAATTTAACCGTTAATCTTCCAGTTTTCTTTTGGAAAAATCTTAGCAATCCGCTCCTGAGTGTTAATTACGGCAATGCTTCGAATTCTGGGATTGACAAAATGACCTTCACTTGTGGCACTTGTTGGCGCGAGTTTCCCGCAGGCTGGAACTCCCGTGAGCAGCATATGAAAGCTATGGGTCACGAGCAACCGCAGTTCGAATGCAACGATTGTGATCGCTATTTCGCAACACAGCAAGCTGTGAACCAGCACATGGACGCCCTAGGTCATTGGGCTGAGTCGGATGAGTCGGAGTACGAATGCGATGATTGTTCCGATGCGTTCTCTGATGAAGAAAACCTCCGCGATCACGAGATTAGCGAGCACTTCTACTGTGACCTTCATGATCGGTATTTCCAAGACGAGAATAGCATCAAAAACGTACGTGCCACAATCTTCGAGGGTAAAGCAGTTGGACTGACTATCGTTCACAGCACCTTCATGGTAGTGGTCATCGCAAAGCGGACCTGGCCTGCCCTTTCTGCAAAACGATGCGTACCAACGCAACAGGGTTGATTCATCACCTGGAGCGCGGATCCTGCCAAAAGGCCCCTGTTGACCGATCAAAGCTCTACGATGAAATCCGACGCCGTGATCCCAGCAGCATCCTTACCAGCAAGCTTCTTACTTGGCAAGACACTGATGCGTACGAGGCCACACAGAAGGCTTGGAATGCAAATTCCAACGGGTTTGATTGCTACTTTTGCCATCGTAGCTTCAAGAAGCTCGAATCACTAAATCAACATCTCGGGTCACCGAAGCACCGGCAGGATATTTACCACTGTCCTAATCGCCAATGCGACAAAGAGTCTCCAACCCTTGCTGCGATTATCAACCATTTAGAAAGCGAGAGTTGCCAATTTATGCGCTTCGAGGTTGTTCAGCAAACTGCTCAGCGAATCATCACCCCGGGGCGAATGATAGCCTTTTGAAGAATTTTGTTCACATGTGGATTGCTGTTGTAATCTTTCCCCGTGTGTCAAAGGCATGATTTCGCTCGAGCTGAGGGTAAACAGCGTGTTAGCTAGAATCTCTGGAAGCTGAATCTATCTCAGTAAGCTCTTTACGGTACTACCATGGCTTTGTATTACATATTTTTATGCACGACAACCTCCGTAACGCCCATAAGAATCTTCACATGCGAAAACTCAATGTGGTAAACTTAAAATCCTTGCCGCTGTTGTGTGATTTAAACAAGCTTCGCTTAGTTTTCTGTGAGCGCTTGCTGGGATATTTTGCCGTACAGTGGTTAGCGTATGACATTTTCAGCATTGCTAACTGCCGTTCATATGATTTTCGCTGCAAACGTGGAACTCTCGACTGTGTTGCCTCGCTGGTGTGAACGTGCCGATGATTCGATCACTTCTGATAGGGAAGAAAGGTATTATTGATGGGATGTTTGAAAATGGCGGATAGCAGTGATTTCAGCTTCTTGAAGCTGAGGTTATGTTTTCGTGCAGGCACTAAGCAGTACTTCGGCCTTGCTCTGTTGTGGAAGGGTTGGTCGTCGCTGTGCTGCTCGTTCTGGGAATACCGCTCTGCACCCGGCCTCAAAAAAGAGAAACTGGGATTCTTCAGAGGATAATTGTACGTAATCATTAAGAGGCCCTGTCACGCAATACGCAATCCGATATTCGACATTGCTCCAGATTTCACAACCCCGACTCCATTCGCCCAATCACAGTTCCAGCTGATGCAGTCATGGCTCCTCCTACGACCTGGACCGCTCCAAACACTGTCGCTGCTCCGTAACCTCCCATCGCTGCGCTCTGACAAGTGGCGAAGAGTGAAGGCGCAACCACGCTGCCTAAGCCACTTTGCGTAGCGGCTGCAATACTACCTATGGACCGAAAGGCTTTCGTTAACTGATACTCAGATTTTCCACCTCTTTATCCCGATTTCGAAAATTCTTGCCACAGATACCCAAACTCACCTGCAACACGCCCCGACGCGCCGAAGCCAACCGCGCCCAGCGCTGGGAGCGCAAGTACAGCTGGTGCAGCAACCATGGCGATTCCGGCTGCCCCTACGATTACCGCAGCTGCTTTGCCGTAGTTTCCGGTGATGTCTTGAGCTGCCTGGGCTGCAGCATCGGGGATTTTTTCGCCGACTTTCTCGGCCATAATTTTGGCACTATCAATTGCCTCGCTTGCCAGCTGAGCTGCTTGGTCCACCAACGGAATGGGTTTTATAGCCTTTTCGACTATTTCCTTCGAGATGTCGCATGCTGTTTTAATGGCGGCCTTGGAGGCATCGGCTGTGAGCTTGAGGGTCATCATTTGTGTAAGCGTGATTGTGTTCTGAAACGTGCATGTAAATTGGCTATATTTTACTGTGGGGAAGTCTATACTAAAATATTTGACGACTCAAAATATCGGCATGCGTTTGTTTGTCTGATATGCGAGTTCGATAGGGGGTTCGAAAGCGGCGGGCCTCCCACATAACGTCCCGTGTCTGGGCGCTATGCGATAGGGCCTAAGTTTTAGCTTATCACACTAGCGTGCACAATACATGCAGTAGCGTCGCATTGGCAAGATGCTAGATGCCCTCACTGACGTACGACTGGTAAAAGCCTAAAAATACCTTTTATCCACTCATTAGTAGCGACAACTACCTTGAGTCGAGTCAATTGCAGTTATTGTTTAGACCGAGAGAACGATGAGTACTCGTGGCGCCAGATGAAAAACTCTACCACATCATCTCAACGGCCTCCTGACCTCCGAGATTGTGCACTAGGTCTAGAACCAATCCTCAGGTAGATGGTTGCTGCGGGGTAAATTTCGTTGATATGTAGGGAGGTAGGTATCTTCCAGTCGACACTGCACTGACTTGGCGGCCTCACCTAATGGCGTAGTCAGTATCTCTGCGACTTTATTGTCATGACAAAGAACCGTGTAGGCTACACGATGCTTCCTAAAGTCGACATCAGAGAGGCTGCCCGCCCATCTCCCCACGTCGAGGCCCGAGGGAGCAACCTCCCCAAGCTGCCGTCCAAAATACAATTCCACCGTGGAACCTACACTGGCGCCCTCATCTTCAATCTTGCTTCCTTCATCCTCCCTGCCCTGTACGGCACCCTGTCGAAACTATGGGTCGCCAACATCGATTCCTCCCTGGTCGTCACAACAGACGCGTACACCTACATCGGCGTAGTCGCAGAGACCCTCAACGAAGGCCTCCCACGAGCGGCCTGGGTCATCATCGGTGACCATGCCTCTCGCACCCTCTCACAGCGGCTCCAGTTCTCAAACACGCTCATTCTCTTCCAGGCCTCCCTGGGTCTCATAATGAGCCTGGTATTTGTGGGAGGGGCGAGGGGTTTCGCCGATGGCCTCGTGCCCATCGAGGTCCGCGAGGCAAGCATCACATATGTGCGGATCGGGGCGTTCAGCGCATTCAGCTCTTCCATTGAGACGGCTGTTGCGTCGGCTACCAGGGCGCTCGACCGACCTGACGTCCCACTAATCATAAACTCGGTCAAATTTGCTATCAACATCATCTTGGACCTGCTGCTCATCTCTAATATACACGTTGGCTCCCATGAGCCCACAGTCAACATGCAAGCAGGTATTCAGCTTGCCTGCAACCTGACATCTGCATTTATCGGCCTGGCATACTTTCTTTGGAGGAATACGGCTCAATACCAAAAGGAAAGAGGAAACACTCCACAGGAGTGGACTACAACGAAGCCCCACTCCCGCGCACTCCTAATCTTGCTCCGTCCCAGCGTCCTGGCTTTCATCGAGTCAGCAATCCGCAACACACTTTATCTCTGGCTGGTAAGCAACATCCTATCAATGGGTTCGACATATGCGACAGCATGGGGCGTTTTCAACACGATACGGTGGGGCCTTGTCATGGTTCCGGTGCAGGCCCTTGAGCAGACCTCGCTTGCATTTGTGGGCCACGCATGGGGTAACTGGCGTCGAGAAATCGGAGTCCAGATTCGCCGTCCAAAGGCCACCAAGCAGGCCATCGTCAAATTCACCCGGCCAGCTCTCATCTCCCTCGCCGTTGCTGTCGCCATCGAGGTCCCTGTCTGTCTGTTCCTTACATATTTTGGCGCTCGTCCTTTCGCCCGATACCTCAGCGGCTCTGATGATGTTGCAGACGTGACGGCGATGATGTGGCGTACAATTGACTGGTGCTACATCTTCTACGCCGTGTCTACCATTCTAGCGACGATCTTGTTAGCAACGCGACCAAGATGGTACCTTCTGCAAAGTCTAATGAGCAATATGCTTTACGTGTTGCCTTGGGCTATTGTATGCCAGACAGCTAGCTTGTCGGCTGATAAGGCCTGGACGTATCACAGTCTTGTGTTTAGCTTCGTCGATATTTGTGTCATAGATTGCCTCTGGATTTGGACCTTGATGACAGGCAGAATGAGGCTAGAGGTGTTCAGGGATTAAGCAACAGGGGGACTCCTTGTCTGAATTGTTTGACCAGCAATCAACTAAATGGGGCTTTATTTACCGGATAACAAAACACTGGCTAATCCCAGGCTCATTGGGATCAGTTTCCTTGGATTTTCAACTCTGACTGTTTGGTACACCCTGGAATGATGTAGGGCTCAAACAAACAAAGAAAATTTCACAGGCTTCCCATCTCATCCTCCTAGAGAAACCTATTTATTCCATATCTAACTCCGCTGCTCTGTACCATTCTCGTACCTGATCATCGGCCTAATCCCAACTTTGCGGCTTCTCAAATTCAGGCAAAGCTAGATATTTTCCGAACTAGCCAACCTGGCCGTTATCTTCAGCCAATACAAAACCTACTCGCTATAGGCGGATAAATTTAAAGCAAGAGCGCAATCCAATCTAAAAGCCTAGGGCGACAAACTACGGGGTTCAGCGTCGCATGGTGACAATGGGGCCTTTTGAGGCGCATGGCGGTCCACTATACAGAAGATTTTGAAAGCTAGCTCTAACCGGTAGCGCATCCCGCGCGACAACCATCGCAGCCACATCGGGTTCCCAGGCCCACGTCCTCTCAAGTTCCAGTTAGTTTCCGCGGCCCAAACCAACGGTCGGCCAAAGAAATACGTCGTGCGATTCAGCGTTGAAATGTCGTTCGAGGTACATTATAACGCGCTGCAATCTTTCGCAGATTCGGACTTTGAAGAAAACTGAAGTTCATTCAAAACGGTTTGGAAAAGAAAATAATGTTGGGCCGGAAAGTAGCCCACATACTGTACATCCACGCTACTTGTCTTTGGTTATAAACTCCTTTTTCAGCTTGTGCCAACCCTTATCCATATCAACCATGCTAAAGCCATTTATATTGTCCAATACAATTTTTCCCTTGATCATATCCTTAAGGTTGCAGGAATGGGTTTCGTAATATAAACTGTACCCGCTAGCTTTATGGCTCCAGGACGGTAACTAAATTTAAAGCGCAGCTTCAATCGTCCACACGAAGGAAATTCCCGTCAGTTGTGATCCTGGTTGCAGCTCTAGCCCCTTCGCATGCATTTCTTTCGACAACGCACCTAGCAGCATCGAGGAACATGCAAATAAACAGCCGGCTTTGTCACCCAGAAATTCTGCACAAAGCTCCTTGAGCGAAGTAACAATGTCGCAGATAAATTCTCGTCTGAGACGATCTATCAGCTCTGCAACGCGAGTTAGTCGGGAAACTAATCAAAGGCTCGCTGTACTTACTAAGGATATTTTCCGGAATTGGGAGATCAAATGCTTGGAATGGCCCTTTACTTTGTCTTAATGCGATTGTGGTCATGGCTCTGAAAATTTCTTCTCGGGGGAACACCCATGATATAAGGAGCCAAAAAACAAGGTCTTTGGACGGTTCCTCTGGTGGCGTCAATTGCTGGATCCATATTTCCGCGGCTAAATCGATCGCATCTCGACATTCGTAATAATCAACGAAAACAGCAATCTTAGCAAGGAGTTCCAACTTAATAAATCTGGGAACGAGTTGATTTTGACCATAAATAACACGCATAAGGATGAACAAAGCCTTTATGTCCCAATCCTCTGCTTCTATCTCGAGCTCATCTGCTTCGCGCCACGGGCCGCCGAGCATAGTTTTGAAATATGGAGAGGCGAGGATTATATGCTTGGATGATAGTCGGAATCGTACTTCTTTTTGATGAGTGGGTTTGTCCAGCTCATTCGCATTTTCCGGCTGCGGGTCAGCAAGATAAGGGTCCTTGTATGTCTCTGCGGTTCCAAAGCTGCCATCCTCGGCCGTGGCACTCGTAATACCAGGATCTGGTTCGACATTTGCTAGAGGTTCATCATCGTCCCATACGAGGACGTCGACTGTAAGGAATATTTAGTCATGATCAGTGGTACTGCCTCCGTTGAACTTACCTTGCTGGTTCAATCTCCTCGCCTTCTTCTCTTTCTTCGCCGCCCTCTTTGCCGCCTTCTTCTCTGACTTCAGCTTGTTCGGAAGAGCCGACAAATTTGCTACCGCCGCCGACGACGACTCTGCAGCGAATGGCGCGTTTGGTTTGCGCAAAATTAGAGTAATATCCCCGCGAGGATCAATCTCGTAATCCCACATAATGGAAACTGTACTGCAACGCAGCCTAATAAAGATTTCATCCACACACTAGTGAGATGGACCGGAATTGTCGGAACTTAGCACTTTGGTTAAGCTTAAACCAAAACTTAAATACAGTAAAAACCCCGCAACAGCCAGGGTTACTCTAGTTAATAACAAGCCTACACTAAATACAAGGGTCTTCAGCGATCAACCGTAAGGCCATCCACAAGCGGCACATTGAACGCTCTAAATTGACAGCAGACAGCTAGCCCCACCCGTCGTGGTTCACCACGGCTTGCCCAATGCAGTTTATTTCATTCAACAGTATCATGTCACGAACTAGCAGCCGTACAGGCTAGGCATACGCCTACATCAACTAACACAAAGAAATATACCGCGTAACAGGTCACGGCAGTACGAGGAAGTACTACGACTTGGACTTGTAAAGACTGATCCTTAGGGATACAAGTATCTACTTGATCCACCAGGATTAGAGACTCCCCTTTTATAGGCTGAGTCCCCTAGGCGATTCTCTAACGCCTATCTACGGTTTATTAGAAGCCTAGCCCTTAGGGGCCATACGCTGTATTAGGACTAGCTAAAATCTACACGTAATATAAATCCACTTTTATTTGTATATAATTTATAATATATAGGGCCAAAGTGGAATTGTAGGTTTACTCGTTAATATTATATTTACAAGAGTTGCAATTTAAAGGAAGAGGAATAAGAGTTACCCTGTATCACGTGTGGATTTCTAGTTAGTCCTAATACAGCGTACAGCCCCTAAGGGCTAGGCTTCTAATAAACCGTAGATAGGCGTTAGAGAATCGCCTAGGGGACTCAGCCTATAAAAGGGGAGTCTCTAATCCTGGTGGATCAAATAAATACTTGTATCCCTAAGGATCAGTCTTTACAAGTCCAAGTCGTAGTACTTCCTAGTACTGCCGTGACCTGTTACGCTGTGATTTCCTTTGTGTTAGTTGATGCAGGCGTATGCCTAGCCTATAGGGCTGCTAGTTCGTGACAGGGAACCGAGTATTGATCTTAAATTACGCTAGGCCTATGGCCGGATAAAGAGAAATATAACGGCTTTTGCTCCTGCAAGTCCTTTTGTTCTTTGGTAACCATTAAAGAATAAGGCGAAACTTTTGCGAGGACGGTTGAAAAAACCCGGGTTTAAGCTTTAAAATAATATCAAAATTATTAAAAACGGATAATGGTGAAGCGGTTAAACTTAGTTAGATTTTTAATGTTATTTAAAAGAAAAAATGAAAAAAATGAAAAAGACAATTTTACCATCTCGAAAACGGAAGAATTTCCAACTAATTTAAACCTTTGCCGCAAAACATACAAAATATATACAATATATTTGTTAAAAACAATCATTATATATATTATTAGGTTGGTATTTTATTTTTTAATAACTTGTTCACGACTGTAAAAACCAAAGGAAGGCCAGTCCATTGGTCGTTTCGATTATACCAAAAGGTCAAAAAAATTTCAAAGGTTTACGCAAAATTAAACATTGATTCCATATATTGTTTGCTGTAAACACTGAAACTAGTAAAAGCCCGCTAAATTCCTACGCCTTCCATACCTGCTGTACAGGAGCAAGGCCGCCATTTTGAAGCTATTGGTCCGGAAGATTGCTTTGCGGGTCTTGCCGTCTACGGGTGTTTGCAGAAGTTCCTGGATGTGTCCGAGGCCGTGCGACCATCAACAGCCCAGAGCGACATGTTTGCATACGAGGCCCGGGCGGGATTATCCTTTAAGGAGACAATCTTTGCGCTCCATGTCCGTCCTAATTAACGACCCGAGTTTTGTTAGGAGTAATGCTCGATAAATCTGGTCCAACCACAGAAAGGGTATCTTTAACGTGGCGGCGGTCGCTGTTGCAACCAACCGGCCACACATAATTTGTTTTAATTGGTATAATGGAAATCGTCCGTTTATCAAACATTGTCAGCTTACATTCATATTTGTTCCGACAGATTTCTGCGATTTGAAATCGAGCGGACATTGAGCTTGGTAACAGGGAACGACAATTTTCTACGACAACATCGTCGGGCTTTGCTCTCCACACTACGTCAATATACTCCAATTGTAGGAGTCTACTGTTACAGGGGATATACACGTGATCCACGCGCTCAGTCGTCGTTCAGCGCTGCGTAAAATGTCTGCAGTGCGCGTTAGGCCCCATAGCACTGAGAAACCCGACAAATAGCTCTCATACGGAATTTAATTATACGTGCGTAATAGTGTGCAACACTTAGCATATGCGCTATCGCAAATGAAAACCACAGGACGTATGGTTTTGCTTTATCGTCCTCGGCAATTTTCGTTCGGTTTGCACAGCAGCCAAGCCAAGTCTAACCAGTGCCTGTATATCTCCCATTTCGTGTCGATCTATATACTCAAGATGACAAACAAAACCATGTTCTGTTAAAGGGTAGCGAGCTCAAGCACGGCCCAGAAGGCCTGGTAACCGTAAGGGGTGTCACGTGATTGGCAATCGCATGTATATAATGGGAGGGTGGCCCCTCCAGGGTTCCAAATCATAATCCTCTAAGATATCTCTTTAACAGTAAGTCCTATGTATTTTAACATGTTTAGCCACGTGGGATAGAATAGGTAATTATGGACAAAATATATTGCTCTGGTACTTTTTTCTTCGGTTTCTTTTTTTACCACTTTATACAATTGTATAAAGTATTCGACACGAACCAAATCCGGCCAAATTAGGCCAAATCAATCCGTTTTATACTGAATACCTTATAATTTGGTTGGCGGTGGTGGGTACCTATTTTAAACAACTAAAACATTAAACTCTTCTATTACATTCGTTATTGGATCCAACTTAATGTTAATGGTTTTTCAAATATTAGTTGTTTGCGGAATAAGTCGACAATACACTAATATAGTTTGCCAAGACGGGTACCCGCATCCACTTTATGGGTAGGTATTGCATATATTTTATGCCGTTTTCTGCTAATCCATAAACCTTCGCGAGTTAACCAGGGGATATAGTATATATTATATTCGCTTTTAAACTATTAGCAAAGCTGCCAATGGTTTAACAAAAAGCGGAGACGTTTCGAAACAATTTTTTCAGGAATTCGAATCTCGTTAAATTATAAAATGTCTCTTATTCGCTTGGCCATTCTTAACATTGTAGCATTCCATACGTTTGGGTGCGCCGCTGTTATGCAGTGGATGGTTAGTGGATAACGGGTTATCTGGTGTGAGTGGGGATCCTCGGTCCGATTAAGAGAGTTTTAAACGGGGGCCAAAGTAACGCGTACCGCCAAATCCCCCAAGGAGCAACAATCAACTAAAAAACTTACTATTTTTGCAACCGCATATTTTGGCACCAAAGTAAAATATATATATAATACTAACTTTATATAAATAAATTCGAAGGTTTTCGGCAGTTCGAGAAGCTTTTAAATTAGTTGATGTTAAAAGATACATTTGTTGGTGACAAAATTTGGTGATTAAATTGCGGTACGCGTTAATATATTACCCACTTTTGGGTTTGTTAGAAAAATAGTCCAGGAAATCCCCCAAATTTGGGAAACTAGATCGGCGATCATTTATTAGGGCTGATTATACTTAGACAAAACCATGGTTCGTTACGCTGGGGCTATTATTACGAACCCTACATGGTAGATTGGATGGAATAAAGGCGTAATAACCCCCCAAAATTAACAAAAATTACCTCATTCTATAATACAATATACTTTTAAAAACCAAACGTATATATATATATATATATATATATATATATATTGTACATATCGCACTACTGTACGAGTGGTACCCCTATGGTTTACAGCTTAAACTCCTCCATTTTTAAACCCTCATCCTAATACATGATGGGGTTTTTTCAATAGAGTTTCCCATTTGCGAATTCGATACCATGGGGTGGGTATAGCGAAGTCCCAAAAGCTACCCTAACCGAAAATCCGCAGTCGCCTGGGGTACCACTTTACTACCAAACGTTCCCAAATATTGCCCACAATGGCCTGCAGGCCAAAGGTAGCTTAAATTAAATCAAGACGGATTTGTAAAGTGTTAAGCTAGGAGAGTCGTAATATAAATATAGCGGCCTTCGTTACATTTCTGACTGTGACATTTGGACCATGAGATCACCAGACCCTAACCCTGACCCCTGACCAACGACCCACCAGGGTGATACCTTTATCGACGTCGCGTCAAGCTCAGAACTTTGTTTGTTTCCTTTCCTCTCCTCAGAGTAGAATCTTCGTCGATAGGTGCCAATAGACTAGCTTCCGTGCTATGCTTACCCTGGCCGTGACACAATTCTACTCTCGACAGAATCGCTGGCCTAGCGATTAACAAATAAGGCGCAACAACCTATCTTTACGCCGCTGGCGAGCGACGAAAATAAATCCGCACTCGACAGACCAGACCCGACCGGAGATTGACAAAGACGTCAACTTCAAACCCAGACCGACCCCAACCTATGCCCAGGCTGAAGGACCATCCACCTGCGAGCAGGAAATCACAAAGGTTGATTTCGAACAAGACGGAGCAAACAGATCGCTCCACCGACGACCCGACCCGATCAGAAAGCGAAACAGACTTTCACCCAGGCACCAATTCCAGTGTCGAGGACGAGATCGAAGTTGCATCTTCCTCGCGGTCCCCGGAGCTCAACGTGAACGCACAAGAAAACAACCCCAGAATGATGGACGACGCAAACGACCCAGCCAGCGAGATCGCTAGGCTAGAAGCGGAAATAATTAGGCTAAGAAACGCGCTGAGAAACGACACACCCAGCCCCAGGCCCTACCGAGAATTAAGGCACCGAGAGCCATCAGTGGAAAGTGCATTCGGCGGAACGAGTTTCAAAGCAAAAGGGATGGCCGCTTGGCCAGCCTTTACCGAGTTCCAAGGAACAGGCGGCATGAACCCTGCTTACAATGACAAAGCAAAAGCCAGAGCCGATTCACCCCCAAAGTTCGCAGGAGACAAGACGCAATTTGATAGCTGGCTGATAAAGGTGGCCGACAAATTCGAAGAAGATGTCGCCATTTTCAGGACCGAGAAAAGTCGGATGCGTTACCTGATGAATTTGCTCGAGGACAAAGCCGAGAAAGCAATGATTACTCGTTACGTCTCAGTCACACGACCCTTTTCATCAGTAGCCGAAATGATCCAAATCCTAGAGTCCATGTACCACGACCCCAACCAGTCCATAGCTGCCAGAGAAGCCCTTAAGAAACACGAGTTTGAGCTAGGCAAGGGCCAAGATATCCACGAGTTTATTGCCACGTTTAATTCACTAGCCCAGCAAGCAAAGGTTCGAGAAGAAGACTGGAAGCAAACCTTGTGGGGATGTATACCCGCCGACCTGGATCACCGGCTGCTGCACGATAGTGAGAACATCGACATAGACTACGAGACGTTTTGCCAGTACGTTACCAAAGCCGTCTACAGCAACCAACTGGCACAAGAAAGGCGCAAAGACCGAGAGAGCACCGACAAGACCAGCACGAAGAACGAGACCCGTAGCAGGCAGAAAACAGCTTCGACGAAATTCCGTTCGCGCTACAAGTCCAAAGATTATCAAGGGGATAGAACGGAACCAATCACGATGGCTAAGGCCGGTCGCTCGCTGACTTATGAGGAGAAAAAGGCGCATTGGGATGCCAACACTTGTTTCATGTGCGGAAAGAGTGGCCATAATTCCAAAGATTGTCCCGAAAAAGAGAGAATAAGGGATGTTAAAGCAGTGAAACAAAAGCAACAAACGGGTACCTTAGATTCGGAAACCACAGACGAATCGGGAAAAGAGTGAGACCGCCGCAAGCCTCCTCGGTGGTCCAGATGTCTACGATAGCTCAGATTGGTAGTAACCCACGACCTAAATCTTTCATCATTCGAACTCAGATACAGGTTAATGGCGTAGCACTATCAGTTAAAGCTCTTTGTGACACCGGAGCAGACATTTCTCTTTTGATCAGCCCAGCAATCGCTAAACAAGCCGCAGAACGGCTAGGAGCCCGGCTTCAAAGGTTAAAAACCCCGCTACTTTTGTCGGACTACCGCAAACAGGACGCAGGACGCATTACGCACAAACTAAAAGCGACCCTGGAAATCGATGGACGCCGGTTCAGCAACCAAATGTTTTACGTGACGGAAAGTGGACATGATATGTTTATTGGGCAGGATTGGCTAGTTGAACAGGATGTTTGGATCCACCCGAAAACGCAAACGTTCGCATGGCCTGAAACGACACCATCGTTGGCAAAATTCTCGCCAGCCATCAGACTTCCGAACATGTTGGACAAACCCGATCCGGCTGCGCAAGCCGATGCAGAGCGGCGCGACCGAGCATTCGAACAGGAAACCAAAAGGGTGCAAATACTTCGACGACCGTGGCGCCAAACAACCTTTTTAAAACCCAGACCGACCCCGGTCGTCTTGGGTGAGGACCGAGACGTTGTAAACATAGCCGCCCTTCAACACAAACTGGACACCGACCCCCGACAAAAGCGATGGAAATCGTGCCCAATACCCACGCAGCCCATCACGTTAGAAATCGGACCCGAAAAACCCGCCATCAGCCTATCTGCCGTCGGCCGTTCGTACCAATGGAAAACCAACAAGGGAGAACCAATCCCGTTCCCGGAAAATGAAGACCCCGACCATGTCGAACTGGTCCGAAGCAAACTGCCATCCCGACTCGCTCACCTGGAGGGATTCTTTTCGAAAGCAGCTTCCACCAACCTGCCTCCACATCGCCCAGGGCACGATGTAATTTTGGAGCTAGACAAGCCGAAAACAGGATCGCCTCCGACGTACAGGACACCTGTGGAATTCCTGCCGCTCGAAAAGGAAACAGTCGACGAGCTGCTGCGCATTGGGTTTATCGAACCCTGTATGCAGGCCGACCCAGCGCCTGTCCTGTTCGTACCTAAACCACACTCCAAAGAACGCCGTTTTTGCACCGACTACCGATGGATCAACCAGTTTTTGAAAGATCGATTCGTACCAGCCCCAGATGTTAACGGAACTATTTTTAATTGTCGCAACGCAAAGAGGTTTACAAAAATCGACATTATTCGAGCTTTCAACCGGTTACGTATGGCGGTTGGCTCAGAGTACCTCACTGCTTTTCGCACCCGACAGGGCACTTTTCAATGGAAGGTGCTTCCTTTCGGCCTAAAGGTCGGCCCAGCTTGGTGGCAGTCATTTATCAACGCTCAGCTAAATGAACTTTTGGACTTGTTCGCCAGCGCATACGCCGACGATGTTTTGGTTTATTCCGACGGAAACGAGGAAGAACATTGGGACCAAGTAGAAGAGGTTATTTACCGACTAAGCCGAGTCGACCTCCAGGGAGATATTAAAAAGTCTCGATTTAACGTTACCACGGTCGATTATCTTGGTATCGTTATGGACGCAGGTCTGGGTATCCGTATCGATCCGGACAAATTACAGGCCATTAGCGATTGGAAGTTCGAAGACCTCACGTCCAAAACAGCCGTACGTTCCTTTTTGGGATTGTGCAATTACATCCGAATGTTTTGCCACCATGCCAGCAGCGTCGCTGAGCCGTTGAACCGACTGTTGAAGAAAGACGCCAAATTTGCTATGGGACCAGAACAGAGGCGAGCATTTGAAAAAATGAAACGTTTAGCCTGCGATGCACCGGTTATGGCATTTTTCACCCCAGGCCGACCGACCAAGGTAGAAACCGACGCCTCACGCAACGCGACCGGCGGAGCAATTTGGCAACAGCAACCAGGTGGAGAATGGAAACCTGTGGGATATTTCTCAAAAACGATGACCCCAGCAGAACGTGCATACCCGATCCAAGACCGAGAGCTGTTGGCAGTGGTTCAAACGCTGGAACATTACGAACCAGAACTGTTGGGGACAAGCTTTTTCGTGGTTACAGACCACCAAGCTTTAGTTTACTATTCCACAAAACGACTCCTTTCGACTCGACAAGTGCGTTGGGCAGATTTCCTGACCAATTTCAACATTACGTTTCAGTACCGCCGCGGCAAAGACAACATAGCCGCCGATGCCTTGTCCCGCAAGACGGCAGACCTTCCAACAGTTAAAGCTCGGGAAAAAGAAGAACGAACAATGACTTTAATCCCACCTGAGAAGATCACACCTACGGTGGCCGCCGTCAACATTGCCGACCCAAACACCCACGTGGTGAGCGGCGCAGATTTGGTAGACCTAATACGACAAGAGAACGAAAAGCAAAAGCTAGGCCAACACCAAGGAAAGCTAGTAGTCCCGGAAACGACTTTAGACGGACAGATCTTTTTAAGGACCGCTCTGATCCGTGAAGCTCACGAGCCCAAAATATTCGCCCACGCAGGACAGAACAAGACGATACAAACGATCAAAAGACAGTATTTTTGGGAGGGCATGAGTCAAACCATTCGAAAATACATTAAAAACTGTCACGACTGCGAGCGAAATAAAGGCAGACACGACAAGACCCCGGGCCTATTGCATCCGCTAGCGATACCGAATCACGTTTGGGAACATGTAGCAGTTGACGGAAAGGATATGCCCAAAGACAAGTTCGGATACGACTACGTGTGGGTGTTCGTTTGCAAGTTCAGTCGCCTGATAGCCACCATCCCAGGACAGAAGACCGACACAGCAGAAATCCTAGCCTCCCGATATTACCGATACCTATACCGTTTCCTAGGACTACCTTTCGTTTGGATTAGCGACAACGCCGGGCCGTTCATCTCCGAATTCATGGCGACGATAAATGAACTCACGGGTACTAAACACCGACACGGCAGCGCCCTGCACCCTCAAACACAAGGTGCTGTAGAGATTACCAACCAAGAACTGGACCAAAAGCTACGGTTTTATATCGACAAATACCAAACCAGTTGGAGCGTACATTTGCCTGCTTTGGATTTTGCCCACAACGCCGCGTGGCATTCCAGCCTTGGTATGTGCCCATTAAAGGTAGTGCTCGGGACCGAACCCCGAAACCCGCTGTCCACCGACCTGCCAACCACGACCGTTGATTCAGACCAGAAACGAAAAGCCCTGCAGATCGTCCGCCAGACTAAAGAAGTCCAAGAGTTGGCTCGCCAAAACGCGCTAAAAACGCAGACGAGGCAGGAAGAACAAGCCAACAAAAAGCGGCGACCAGTAGATTTTGGGGTTAACGACTATGTTTTCGTCAAGAAAAAAGGGTTTCCGACGACCGCACCGACGACCAGACTGGATTCACAGTGGACCGGACCATGGCAGATTCTAGAAGAACGAGGATATAGCTATATTCTGGACGTACCTGAATCGTTTAAAGGAAAAAACTTGTTCCACGCAGACCGCCTCCGCAAAGCCGCAATGGACCCATTACCACAACAGAAAAGAGAGCCGCCTCCGCCAGAAGAGATCAACGGAGAACCAGAGTTTGTGGTCGATAAAGTTCTAGCGTCCCGATTATTTGGCCGGAGTAAGACATTGCAATACCAGGTCGCATGGCAAGGATGTGATCCAGACGACACGTGGTACCCGGCTGAAAACTTCAAAAATTCAGCGACAGCCCTTGACGACTTCCATAAGAAGTACAAAGATGCCGCAGGACCGCCGAAGCGATTGGCAATCTGGATAAAAGCCGCTGCCGAGGATAAGTTGGACGAACCGAATCAGGAGGATAATGTGGCAGAGCATGGAGATTTGAACGGTAAAAGGAAAAAGCGACGACATGGTTAACTTGACAAGAGCCTCGCATGATCACCTGCGTCGACATACGAGGTTTGGAAGGGGGTAGTGTGACATTTGGACCATGAGATCACCAGACCCTAACCCTGACCCCTGACCAACGACCCACCAGGGTGATACCTTTATCGACGTCGCGTCAAGCTCAGAACTTTGTTTGTTTCCTTTCCTCTCCTCAGAGTAGAATCTTCGTCGATAGGTGCCAATAGACTAGCTTCCGTGCTATGCTTACCCTGGCCGTGACACTGACCATATAGTTTTTTTTTCGGTTACCACCACACTGCCGTTCTTTAGAAGCCAATCTCTACCTTTCCCGCTTTTTTTTTCTTTTTTTTTTTTCTTCTCTTTTTTCCTTCCTCAATTTGTTGCTTGCTTAGGATTGCCCAGAAACCGGGCACTCCCATTTTATTTTATTTTTTTGTCTCACCTTTGGACCCCTTTCCAATACCCGTCTTGTTTCCTTTTTTGTTCTTTAAAAAAAAAAAAAACTTTCTTATCTCGACTATCACGAAATACGCAGACCATGCGTTTTTCCACCATTTTTTACGGATACCTTGTACCCGTACTCGTCTCCGCGGCTACCGTGCCTCAAAGTTCTAAAAAAGGTTCTTTTATCATGGCTGCTGTTACCACCACTGTTGCCAAAACTACCGCTGCCAAAACTACCGCTGCCAAAACTACCGCTGCCAAGGGTGCTGCTGGCACGAATGCTCCTGCTATTGGTGCCAATGCTGCTGGCACGAATGCTCCTGCTATTGGTGCCAATGCTACTGCTACCAATGCTACTGGTATTCCCCAGAATTGTAACGCCGAACCTCTATCAAAAGATACATGGACAAAACTCAAACTAGACGACATTACGAAAACAGCGGCGGCCAATATTACCGGTTCGCAAAATACGGTCCAGGCCCTGGCCGCAAACCTTGGTGCTCCCAATTTTTTTTGCGGCCTCGATAATTTTTGCCACGCCGGTCAACCTTGTTCACCAGTTAATTTACCCGATTGGTATATTTTGGTGGCAATGCAAAATTGGAACAGTTATATGAATTCGCTCAATTCGGGTATTATATTCGCATCCAGCATTTTATCCCTAACGTTGCCCGCTATCGCCAACGATTTTATGCCGAAACCTGTGGATAACGTTACACTTTTAAAGGATATTATTCTTATGATTGGAGCCGTTATTAGTACGGTACCCATTGTGGGTACCGTTAAAGACAATATAGGTAGAGTTGCGTCGGCAGCCTACGCTATGTCGATCCTCGCCAAACCTCCGACCCCTACCGACAAATTTGTTACTTGGAGCAATATTGCAAATAGCCTTGGCGAAGCCGTTAAAATATATCAGGCCTCGCTCGCCGGCGCCATTACAACCGTGGTTAATTCACCGCTCAACGACCCCAACGGTATGGCCACTCTGCTCAAAGGCGGCGAATTCCTCGGTATAGCCCAAAATATAACCCAGCAAGACCTTCAGGGCCCCGTTATCGACGCCTTGACCCGGTATTCCGTCGCGCTGGCCCTTCAGGCGCAAAAGGTTTATGTTAAACGTATTACGGGTCTGGAAAATTGCATCGACGATAGTTCTGATACGCCAGCCGAGCTTTGCACCCAGCAAAGCGACGGTAAATGGACCTGGTTATCGTTAAATAAGCTCGACAATAAAAATAAAAATGGAGGTTTTTTCGCCAACGATTGGGGTAAAACGATGAACGACAAATACGGTATTGGTAAGGATGTATACCTTACGGGTGTGGCACAGTGTTTTGACAACAATGGTCAGAAGCAACTTGCCCTCCCCTGGGATAACGGTAAACCAATGCCACTCGACAAAAACACACCGTGCCTGTTTAATTTATTGTTTTGTCCCTCGACGGTCAACGATACATACGGCCGCAAGGGCCCCCGTCGATTATGCCGAGAGAATTATGGCTTGCCTATTTGATCTTGCGCATCAACTTTTTTCTGTTCCTGGAAAACTGTCTCGCTTGAACTTGGTCGTGGTATGTTTTCAATAATTACAGTAAATAAAAAAAGGAAGAAAAACTTTATGTGTACCACTTAATCTTATGGTTTCTTTGGCTGACAAACCTAATATATGATCAAACAATTCCCATTCCTATTTTTTTATCTATGTACACCTAACCCTACATTTAACTTCTAACCCCTATCTACTGCTATATCTACCGCTGTCTACTATTATTCTCATGGTTGTATATTACTCGTCCTGGCAAAAGACCAGCCTGCCAGGAGCCCAGGACTTTGTTTAACGCGGTTAATAATCGATTACTTGCTACACTAGCTACAATCCTGTACGCACTATTCGTCAGGGATACGGGCCAGTAGTTCTGGGCGTCGTTCGGGTTTTCCTTTTTGAAATTAGTGCCATTACATCCTGAAGGAGCTTACTATCATCGGATGCGGGGCAGGCATCCGTTTTGATAAATATTTTACAGAAAATAGTCAGTATTTTACTTAGCCACGTATTGCAGAAATATTTAAGGAATATATATGTTACGCTATCTAGGCCCGGGGCGGTCCCAGTGGAGAAGTTTTTAGTTACCGCATCCATCTCTATCTCCTTTAACCACCCCCTTACAGTCTCAAAATATCTCCTTTCTTCGTTGGATCAAGTTCAGCAACTTATTCAGTTGTCTTTTGTGGGTTCGTATTTTGAAATAAACACCCCTTCCAGAATTTAATATGGATTTTAGCGATCTTTTTCTGATTTCTTAGTAATAAAGCCGCTGTCGAATCCCCCCCTTATAAACGGACCTGATATCCTCACTGCCCCTCGGAGTGTTACGACCAGGGTTCAATTGGGCCAGGAGGAGTGTCACGGTCGGAACCCGACGAGAGAGGAGAGACAAGAGGGAATCCCCAAGGAGGGAACTGGTCACGTGACGATAAGATAAGGGACCCTAACCCGATCACCAGGTCGAGGTGATCAACCCCTGTAGTGATCACTGCGGAGTGATTACGGTCACTTGCACGGAGTGATCACCCTAGTATATATATATCACGGTCATTACCAAATACATAGTCTTAGTTTAGGATTGCCTAGCAGCAATCAACTTACCACCTAGTCAGGAATCGATCATAACTTCACCCCAGTCATTGAGAATCCCCCAGTTACGTCGTCGACGCTCAGTTGCTTCAACCCACTGTACTCTACCATAAGAACAGGCTACCCCCGATATCTTGATCGTAACACGGAGGTCTCCCCAGGTTCTACACTTCCTTCGTATTCGTAATATTGTTTCGGGCTCCCTTCGCTTTTATTCGCAGTTTAGTGTTAGTGGTCTTCTATGTTTTAAAAACCCTCAGAGTCCCTTATCCCTAGCTATCCATCGTGCTGCCTTGCGACCTCTGGCAGTCGCCATTAATGTATTTAGTCTTCGTTTTTGACGCAATATCTTTGTCTCACCATGCTTGAGGACTTGGCCTTGTAGTATTCCCAGTATTTCTGGAAATTTAGACATGAAGTTCGTAGCTACCCTTTTAGCCCTCTCAGTGTCGGCCCTATCTTTGGGGGTCCAATGCCTATTAGTTACCCTGCCCTCGGAGTCGCAAATAGTGTTATAAATTGCTTATATTTAGCAATGTATGGCTTCATCTTTAAGACAAACATATGACTACTGGTAGAATCAACCAGGTAACTACCGTAGCGCCGGCGGGGCCGGCCACCGCCCGTTTTCCGGGGCGGAGAGTTTGTTAACACTGGAGGGGGCCCTCGGTCGAACCTTTTCAGGGGCTCTCCCTCGGGGCCCGGCCGCTGGGCTGTGTCCTTCCGGCTTTCGCCGTCGGGGCCCAGGGGCCATCCGATTTCCCACGCTACATTTCCCAGGGCTCCTTCGGCGGGCACGGGCGCCTTCTTACGGGCTCGAGTGCCGCCTGAGAACCCCAAGAGGAGGCCCCTGCCCGCGGTTTTAGCTATTCAGCGTCCGCCGCCATGAACCGTCTTGACCGAGGTGTATCTCCTACGAGGCTGCATAACGGGACACGCGACGGCGGTCTGATTAGATAAGGAACTGGCTGCTTTGCTCCCGCCAATGTTTTAGGCGGGCCAACGGCGCAGGCCGAACCGGTAAAAGACCCCGGGGAGGACCCGGGGCTGGCCTGACCACTTTCGCGGCAGGCCACGGCATCCTAGGGCAGCCCTTGAAACGGTTAGCGATGTGGCCAGAGGGCCCGGAGGCCCTTACAGGTCACAAACCCAGGAGGGAGCCCGGACAAGCCGAGCTACCCCCCTGAGCTCAGGGGGCTAACAACCTGCAATTACAGTGTTCGGTACCCCTAACTAAGCCCCCCATAGGCCTTGAGGCCGTTTGGAGGGTTTGAAGGGTGTTTTTAGGTTTTTACCTTTTTCGACTCCCTCTTACATACCCTCCGACATCGAAGTGGGGATCCGCACGCCAGAAAGGGTTCCGGTGCCGTAGCCGATTTTCCGACAAATTATTTTTGTATGAGATTTTCAAAAAAATACCCTCATCTGCTAACAAACCATTTCTGGGTTCGCACGCAAATACGAATTTAATTGTTTAAAAGGGTTTCGAATCTCAAACATCCCCTAAGGCGTAGTATAAGGTTATAATTAACTTTAAATATATATATGGGTTAATAGGCGGTTTATCGGGGGGTAGTTGTTTCTTAGGGGGTATGGGAGGGTGGGAGGGGGTCGACTAGCCCTACCACCAAAATACTACCTTTCTTTCACCTACCCTATACCTGGTTTCTTAGACGCCGCGTTACAGGTATTATACGTAACCCCTACCGAGGGGGCCGGGTATTTCTGGAAACACTTGCACTTTTTTTTCCAACAATATCATTAATATAACGCCCCAACCAACCTCCGGGGCTGGGTAATTTTTTTAACTATCGCGGTTTAAATAAATTTATTTTAATTTTATTATTTTCGGACCATTAACAAAAGCAGAGCGGCCATTATCTCCGGTTCTAAGATATATATTACGATCAAGGTATCGGGTAACCTATTCTTAAGGTAAAATACAGTGGGTTAAAGCAACTAAATGTCTGACGGATAACTGGGGTTTTTTAATAACTGGGGTAAAGTTATAATCGGTCTCAAACAAGTCTTAAGGTTAACTAAAGTATAAGATTAATTACTGCTAAACAATCCAAAAGTAAAGTTATTTACACAGTAATAACCATATCCTTATATATCTCTAGTGTTTACTTACCTCTAGTAATTACTTATAATACCTAATTACCAGCGCCAGGTAATCGGGTTAGGGTTTTTCTTATTTTATCGTCACGTAACCCGAGTTCCCTTGGCTCTATAAGGTGGGTGGCCCGTGCGCCCACGTAACAGCAAGTTTTCAGGACACTTTATTAAAATCTTTTAGGATATTAAATTAATTATTAAATAATATAGTTTGTCACGGGGCTGGCCCCGGAAGTCATTGATTTGGGGCTGAACCCCCAAACCTTAGAAACATGTTAAGAAGCAACCCCAGAAGCTCGTATCACGGACTCCTGGCTCGGGAATACGAAGCAGCTGAACATGAGGAAAAGGGACGGTGTTCATTACCCAACATGTATATAAATCAGAAGGGGTTTCCTCTTGCAGAAAGAGAAAACCCCCTTTAGGAGCATAGGTTATAAACTCTTTTGCCCACAGGTCTATCTCCGTGGACCGGAGCGGTTTTGGGTCATTTATACAATGCACATTGTTTTCAGCTTTGCGACAAATGCAACATTTCCGATCATTTTCAAGTACGGAAAAACAGAAGATCAGTTCAACAACCGACAATTGCACCTAAACGATTATCACCCATGGGAGTTGCATGCTCCAGCGTCCAGCCAAAGATTCCCCCTTAAGCCCCAAAGGCTCACCCTTCCTCTTGCAGGAGTCGAAGTCGATTAGAACGGGCTCTCGTCCTCAGAACCCATCATGATATTGGAAGGGTTGAGATCGTTGTGCACCAAGCCAAGGCTATGCAGGTGGCTGATGCCCGCCGTGATCCCTCGGACACAGCTTTTTTTGTCGAACGACACTCCGTCCTTGAGCAGTTGAGATAGAGTCGTATGATACTTTATTCAAACAACCGGGCATTCACCCATTGCGTTGCACAACGCGGCCACGCTGCTTTTCAACAAAAAACGAACCTAAGAGCAAGGTTTTTGCTACCATTCGTTAGAGGTTCGCTATGTGCAATAAAATTAATTGACAGCGAGGACATACAAGTAGAAATTGGAGGGCTAATTCGACGATGCGGGGGATAATCCCATAAAAACGTCACATTTACCAGACTTGGTCTCCCCTTGTTGCTGTGCCCTACCTCGTTGATGTGCAGGGCAGCATTGCTGTGCGGCGCGGGCAGCTGCGCACCACGTAATATCGTATGCTCGATCGCAGCCGCATTCCTAATGGTAATACTGATCGTCGCACATGGCAGTGGACAAGCCCGAGATGTTACGTTTGTTTCTTGAGGGAAAATGGTTTAGACTGGGGAGGGTTTGGGTTATGAGGTATTTTATTAAAGCTCTTCAGGAAAACCCCGCTTCTTGGCCTTGGCACGCATCACGTGTATTTATTTAGTCAGCAAATTTGTTTAGTGCTCGATGACAAAGGCATCTTATTCCGGCATCCGGAATTATACATCCATGTTTCCCTGGGGAGGTAGAGGCCAACAGAGCGAAACGTCAGGCCAGGCGAGGTCAGATGTTTCGAGCGCTTTGGGGGAGCCACATACCTGACGTAACTGCCCAGGATAAATCGGCCCGGCTATATCCACCAAAGCTGGCAAAATCTGGTGGAAAGTGGTAGCGTCGTGGTAGCGCCGACGGCCGATGCAAATGCATTGTTCCAGCATAGCAAACGACATGAGTTATATGCTTAAACCATCTCCGTATCTGAGCACTTTGCGATTGGCCCCAAGTTCTAGCGTATTGCATACAAGAGTGTCCAATGTGTCCTGTGAATGGTAGCGTCTCGGAAATTTGTGACAATTGATACACATGTCACGGCCAGGGTAATCATAGCACGGAACTAGTCTATTGGCATCTATCGACAAAGATTTTACTCTGAGGAGAGGAAAGGAAACAAACAAAGTTGCTGAGTTTGACGTTTGTTGACAACGTCTGTAGGCAGGTTGTCGAGCGACACATAATTGCACCCCTTCCCGAGATTTTTAGCCCTGTAACCATCTCCCGATTCACGGATGATGAGCTTTTTCGAATTGGGGCCGAGTCGGAGAAGCAGAAGCAACGGCGGGAAGAGCTCACAGCCAGGGCCAAGAATCTGAGACGCAGCCTTGCAGATCTCCAGCGGCCCTGATGAGTTGCCACGCTACTTCCACGGGCTACGAAAAAGCCACTGCTCGCTGATTTCCTTAATTGAATTTTCATCCAGTTACGTGTCTGCTCAGACACGGAAGTTGTTTTTTTAAACTCCTGTCACATGCTGACGTGCGTCGGTGTGCTCGAGTATTTCAACGGGCCGATTCAACATGGGCTCTATGTATTCTTTCCATGAACTTCGAGTCTGAAATTATTGAAACAATTCTATATGGAATGCTAAGAATAAAGTAGCCCTTTATCGATAAGACAAAGATAAGTTTCGGTTTGTGATAACGGTTAAGGTAATTTGGTGATTCCGTACACTTTCAAAAAATGTCCCTGCGTGCTCCCAAGGGTGAACGTTGCCAAAGTCGAAGACTGTAAGTTTCGGCTTCAATATGCCAGAAAGTCTTGATTCCTATGAATAGCGGCTCTCCTTGAGCCTCAATCTGAGCATATGGATGGCGACCTCACTCCCAGGAGCAAGAAATATACAGACATAATTCACCGCGGCACCAAGAGGGTAGGGGCTGAGGTTTAGGCGGCCGATCATGAGTTAGCTAACCAACTTGCGCAGGCTAGGCTCTTCGTAAGGGCCCTACTTACGTCTGGGCTATGTAAACATGAACAACATACGGGTAGGAGAGCCACGTGACTGACTACGTATAGTTGATAATTGCCTAGCTAGTTCATATGACCGTACGGTGAAGGCACAATTGGACGCAGTACGACCGGTCAAAAGAAGGAAGGTGCAAATAGACCTCAATGAGGCTTTTGCTGACATTCGGGACGTGGAGCTCACGAGTCTGACCAATCAGGAGTTACAACTGGTATCAGAAGAATCTCCAGAAGGAGAGAATTCTGAAGATTGCCTTGATTGTATTAAAGTGATCAATTTGGAGTAAAAATCGAAGAGTTTACTATGGGAGTTGGGAATAGCTTTATGATTTTTTTGGTGTGGCGGCGAGTGGGTCTGCCGGTGAGGGGGTGTTTGACGTTACTAGAACCTATGACCAATATGTCATCCTTGGTACCCGCCATGATATTTTCTCGAGAGACAGACAGCGATATAGTCTTGGCTACAGCAAGAAAATCAGTCCGAAGGCTGGAATCTAATCCTTGTCGCGAAGCGTAGGGGGATATATTCTGGCAATAATTGGTGAATGCAATTTATAAAATTAGGGTGCACCCCGTTTGATTAAACCATGAATAGTCTTTTAGTTCCAAAATAAAAGAAAGACTAAATAAGGCCAAAGGGTGTTATGCAGGGATTGTGGTGCTTCTCGGGGTCAATGTTTCGATGACGGGCAAGTTGAACACAGTGGAAGCATCCGCCAAAAAGTTAAAGACGGCGATTTAATTACATATGAATTACTTTCAATTGAATCGATGTCAAGGTACAGTACTATATGTATGTACAATGGGCAATGTAGTCGATGTAGTAATACTGTAGATCTTTGAGAAGGTATTGGGCCAAAACGTTAGCCAGGGGACTGAAACGACAGCTTGTTAATGGAGAACTCTGGTCCAAAAACGATTCAATTGTCAATTAGCGTCCTTCATTAACATGATGGTCAACTTCTCGGACGCCAAGAGGTTAGAAGGACCAAAACTAGGATTCGAAGAACGAAAACTTGGGAGGACGGAAAGGCCGAAATTGGGCCAAGCTTTGCCCAATTTCTGAACAAGCCCATTTTTATCTAAAGCAAGGTTTAACCGACGACCCAAAAAATGGGCTTTGGCGACTGCGCCACAGGCTCAGGCAGCGCTCACCCTTCACTCAGCCTTGCCAACATCGGCTCAGGCAATATTCACCCGTCGTTCAGTCTTGGCAATAATGAATCAGGATTATAGACCACAAAGGAAATTTAGGAGGGCAACTCTTGCGTATAACAATGCTCTGTTGCCCCTTTACGTGCGTATTGTTTTATGATTTTTATTACCGTAATTCAATATTATAATTTATTTGTATTTTTCCCCCAGGATTTTCGTACGGTTTTTTTCCCCGGTTTCTTTTTCTTTATTTTCTCGTTTTTCTATGGTTAATCGTATTTTTGTACGGTTGGTCGTATCGTAGTTTAACCGGGTTATCGTAGCTTAACCGGGTTATCGTAGCTTAACCGGGTTGACGTCGGTTTGCCAAGTTTTCCCGGCGCTGTTTTACGGTTGGATCGGGGTAGTTTCGGTCTTTGTATCTTCCTGGGATAGTTCGACCTGGCCGTTGTGGCCAATTGGCCCCCAATACTGCTTACGAGCGGTTTGGGGGCTGGTTTTTCCCCGCCGGTGCCGACGCGCCCGGCTGTTCTCACTGATGGTACCGACTGATGATGGCCCCCCTCGGAACCTCGAAACAGACATGCACATGTCTTTGTATCACTGTGCGTAATCACATGATACGGGGCGAGCGAGCAGAGTCTTGACCTCTGCGAACACGTACAATATATTGTTTATACCAAACAACAAATCGCAGCCATCGCACGATTCCTATCAACACCAACTGAATTTAACAGGTTTAGTAACTCGCCGGGACTAGACCAAGTCTCACCCCAAATTACAGCCCAAAATACCCAAAAACAGCCATGACGCCAGCAGCCAGGGGTGTAGAAAAACCATCCCTCCCCGCAGAGCCCGTGTTGGCGGGCAGACCGGCCGAAGTGTCAGTTGAGGCAACAGAATTCGTACGCGCAGTTCCTAGGCTGGTGAGAGATTTCTGGTGCTCTGGAGGTAGACTGGTTCGGTGTCTTTGCAAGATGCCTTGAAGTTTGGTCAGCACTAGGCACACTATGCGGCCAAGGAGGCGGAATTAAATCCATCGATACAAAGTCTTACAGCAGTTCAAGGCCTCTGCTGCCTAAAAGCTTCCTCGTTCAAGCTGCAAACCGCGATGAAGGAACTAGGGCTCACCCCGTTGGGTTAGGATACCGCGGAACCAAATGTACAACTTTTTGGATACCACTTCGGAATATTTCTCCTTTGGCCAGTTAGCATGGGCCGGGAAAGGTCGACTTTGTACAGCAAATCTCTCCATCCATAATCGTTACATCCAGAAATATCGAGCTAAACCTCTCAGCTAACACAGGCTATGCTAGTCTTTCATATAGCAAAGGTAAGGATCTTCCTTTTGTGTCGCCAATGTAGTATGAAATGCTTGCAAACAAAGCATCACGTGAAGCTTGGGTATGAGTTGAAAGTTAACTGTAGCAATGTGAATGCAAATACTGCGGCGAAAGAGGTCTGGATATGAGCTGATTGCACCCTATGCGTCGTTTTCTTGATGGGTTCGTTGAAGTGTTGATTCCAGCGGACTGAGGGACTTGAAAAAGGCTGCATCGGAGAGTTAAGTACAGATGACAGGATTCTCAACCACATGAAGAAAGGGTTTCCTTCATCGACGATAAGCTCAAGCAGCTGTCGTTACTAAAATTCTTACAGAAATCGGGATCGGCTTTATTAGTTGATATTTTTGTTAATTGCAGAACCTCAGAGCTCAAAACGGTCTACAGGGAGAAGGTGTCCAGTCTCCCCCAGCTTCAAGGGAACATGGCAGCATAATCACCACTTTGGCAGGAAGTTTTACAGGGCATGCGAGAAGGCTACTACAGTGTAGGGCCTCACGACAATAATAAAGGATGGAAGCAGATACGTGCAAAAAAGATAAATGGAAAATATAAAGTCTAAAATACAAACAAAAGCTGTAAGCGCAAGTCATCTTTGACGCGCTTCCTATCACGCAGACAAGCCGGAGTAAGTGGCCCCAAAAACTCCAAGTATAATGCTTTTTACAAGTCTAAACGCAGCATAGCCACACCCAGCCAACAAAGAAATCAGAAAATAAAAGCAGATATGGTTCAGTTACAAGGCCAAACCCGGGCCACCCTCGACCTCTTCCAGGCCATTCCTGGATTCCCAGCAGGCGGCATGACTTGGGCCTGCATCATCCCGGGCTGCGCCGGAGGCATGGCATTGGCTTTTGCCGCAGCTCCCCCAGGAGGCGGGGCAGCGAGCGATGGATCCTCATCCCAGCCGGCCGGCATGACTGCAGTCTTTACCGTTCCAGCACCTGCAGCAGCCCCAGGAATCTTGGGACCTGCGCCTGTCGGCGGGGGATACATGGAATCATCCTCGCCATCGACAAAGCCCTCGTCGTCAAAACCATCAGCCAACTGGCCACCGGAGAGGTCGTCACCATATAGGTCGGCTTCGTCGCCGTAAAACCCTTCGTCTTCGTCGAGACCTGGCTGCTGCGCGAGCGCATTGGGATCCTGGTCCATCATCATGTCCGGGTCTCCACCCAGCATGTTGGGGTCAGCGAGGGGTCATCCAGGGGTAGTTCACCGTCCAAGGGCAGTTCGCCGTCCAAGGGTAGTTCGCCATCCACGGGTAGTTCGCCGTCCACGGGCATTCCAGGGTCCGTGGGCAACATGCCACCACCCAACATGCCACCGCCCAACATTCCACCGCCCATCATGCCACCACCCATCATACCACCGCCCATCATGCCACCGCCCATGCCCAAGGCGCCGGCGGTACCCAACATGCCGCTCAGGCCGGGGCTGTTGGCTTTCTTCTCCGCCTTTAGCATCTCCTTCTCCTGCTTCAATGCAGCCTCCGCAGCCTTCTTTTCTTGTTTGAGAGCGGCCTCCTCAGCCTTCTTGTCTTGTTTGAGGGCGGCCTCCTGAGCCTTTGCGTCTGCCTTTTGAAGCTTCTGCTGCTCCTCCAAAGCCTTCTTGTCAGGCTTACCCTGCACTGGTGGGACAGCTGCATTGTTTGGAATGGGTGCCGGGGGAAGAGCCCCAGGAGGGGCGCCAGATTTTTGCTGAGGAGGTGCGACAGGCAGAGCACCAACGGCGGCCGGGTTCTGCACGGGCGGCAGCCCCTTTGTATCTGCTGGCAGGTTCTTGATACCTGTAGCAGGCGAGATCGGAGGTGCCTGCGGAAGCCCATTGGCGGCAGCTGGGAGCGGCGGCGTCGCGCCACCACTCGGACCAGTCTGGGGCGGGGGGACCTGACCTCCGGCAATGGGGTTGGCCCGGGGGTCTGCGGCTGCGTGGAGAAGGCGTCTTCTGCTGGGTGTTGGCTCCGGGAGCCCCAGGCTGGTTGGTAGCCGTGTTGGGTGGTGTCTG